>CM067316.1:46462841-46713251 GCA_034231615.1 Meghimatium bilineatum
TCTTTCCTTAGTTTCCGTGTGGGCGTCTGACATGTTATATGCGAATTTTCAGTTTTGACACAATAAGTCGTTGGTCAGACGTCGATATCAGGGGACAACTCTGGCCCTTGCGACAGGTATCTTTGTTGTTCTACACACCCACGCCGTGCCCGTAAATTTTTGGTAACACATCTACCTATTTTTGTTTATCTTGACATTTGCCCGGTGTTACTCCAGCCACCTGCTTCCTGTTTAGGGTTGTTACCCAACACTGGAACATTTATCCCGTAAATAGTTCAAGCACAACGTCGGCCTGTCGGAAAAACATGGCAACTGTTATCGAAGGTTACGGCTACGGGAGTTGCATTGACCCATTTCTGTTGCATTGACCTACTGCATATTTCCATATTACACGTGACCCTCTCTTGTCGGACCCCATTTGAAACTAGTGACAAGACGAATCGAGTCGACTGGAAATGGCATTTGAGGTATTGGATGATTATGGTTTTCTACGTGTTTCACAGTACTCGATGTGGCCCATACTAAGTTGCTGGAGTTCGCTTACATACTCGGTGCGCGGATAGACTATCGTGCCTCATACGCGTAAATTCGCCAAATATTTGACTTTATGTGTAATGGTCCTCAAGACCGTCATGTATTTGCAGACAGTCTCAGTATGACATCACCTACTTTATGACTGCCTGAGCGTGGAGCCTGAACACGTTTCAGGCCGTCCACTTGTGTGTTCACACGATACGTTAAATTGGCTTAGCTACACAGTGAACGATTCAATGTGTTTATATTCAAGCAAATTAGGTCGTCACATAAACTTCAAAACAGTTAAATAGAATCACTCTTTATAATCATACAAATACATCGATTTGACAACATCAATTAATCTGCTCTAGAAAACACTCTTGACGTTATCCAAACCAACACGATATTAACGCACAACTGAAAAATATCAGTAGTCCACACGGCACTGTAAAAATACAAAACACCATATTGATGTGACGTAAACACGCCTTCACGATAACCAAGAAGACGTACTTGAGTGAACGTGAAAGAAGAAGAATCAGAAAGCCTGTTTCTATACCAGAGTTGGCGATATTTTTTGGTCGGAGACCCGTATTGAGATTGTTAAGTGTGGTGTGCGTCTAAAATACCCTTTTTATTGGTATTTTAGAGTTCCAAGTAGTTTCTGAGATTTTAGACCAGCCCGTGAAGTAGTATACGATCAGCCACATGGGAAAGACAAATAAGGTTTGACTGGACGTAGGTAGACCATAGCCGTATATTGTCCACTACTGCTCATGACTACGGTTCACAACCTTCAATCTTCAATATTGCGATATTATATTTTCTACATCATCTGTTGGCCCGATGGTAGACCCGTAGGTAACTCTTCAGTAAGGGAGCGGTGAATGGTTACAGAAAGAAAAAAAAGGCATTTCCATGGTTTCGAGTGCATTTCATGTGTTTTTGCATGGTCAAAGGTACTCTGTCTCTGGAAGTCTATTAGACGAGGAGGGGTGGTATCCACTTTGTGGCATGCTTCAAAGTTTTAAATATTAAGTTCAGATGATCTAGGTAGGGGCTAAACTCACCTACCCCGCTCCCCTATTAGTAGCATTTCCTATTCAGGACGTAGCTATCAACCCAGCATTTATAGGTTGAGTTGAGTATATAAGGCAATATATAAGTTGAGTAGTTTGCCATTGCTTTCTGAACAGTCCAGATTGCCTGTGTTACGGGGTACCTTGGCTGTAACAGACGCGCCTGTACCATTTTGCCACAGAGTCGGACTAGATATCTCACTATATACGGCTTATCATCTGACTAGACCGGGCCACTCACTGGTCACGTGACCGCTACATTTCTTTGGTACACATGTCCTAAAGGCATACATAGATCCAGTAATAACCTGACTAGAAAACTACATTACCATTTATAACTCTCTTTCCGTTAAAAAATAAAAATCAATTGTTTATCTGGACAGTTGAGAGTTGAGACAGATGTGAGCTAGCCTACTGGAGAGAACGCGGATATCATTCATGCGCAGAGGCTGGCTTGCATATAATACGTGTAGAAATAGCCCATACTGACCGATTGTTTACGGATAAAAAAATACAAAAAGAACCCACAAAAGCAGTTTTATAGATAAAGTAACAGATGTGTGTTCAAACAAACAAAAACTGATCCAAGTAATAGCACAGCAAAAATATAGCACACTAGCAGGAAATATTCAGGAACAGAATGTGGACGATTAATACAGATGGTTCATGACTTATGAAAACGTACATTACAAGATTAATACAGATGGTTCAACTTATGAAAACGTACATTACAAGGCGGTTGGAAAGTGAACGAACAGTAAAATAAAAATATAACATCTTGATAAGAGAAAGGAACATTGAAGAAGAACCAAAAAAAGTAAGGAAAATTAAAGAAAAATAACAAGATCAAGGAACATAAATTTATAATAACATGACAATGAAACATAAAAGAAAGATGTACCGCCGAAGACTGATGTGTTGGGCCATTGGCGCAAATAAAACGGCAACACAACGCATTTCCATTCTCTGGACTACATTCAACTGGACATCTTGTAGGATCATTGTCCTGTTACAAGAGAAATTCAGTGGGAGTTTGAGACTGAACGCTGAAGAAGAAGAAAAGAAAGATGTCAAGAGAAAGAAACATTGGCGAAAAAAGAGAAAGAAATATTGAAAAATAAAAAAGATAGAAGGGAACATTGCTAAAAAAAAATAACAGGAGAAAGGAACATTGATGAAAATTAGCAAGTACTTTAGATATAGGTGAATTTTAGCAATAACACTAAGGATAGTGAACTATTACTAATGAACTATTACTAATGAACTATTACTAATGAACTATTACTAATGAACTATTACTAATGAACTATTACTAATGAACTATTACTAATGAACTATTACTAATGAACTATTACTAATGAACTATTACTAATGAACTATTACTAATGAACTATTACTCATGAACTATTACTAATGAACTATTACTAATGAACTATTACTAATGAACTATTACTAATGAACTATTACTAATGAACTATTACTAATGAACTATTACTAATGAACTATTACTAATGAACTATTACTAATGAACTATTACTAATGAACTATTATGAATAAAATTCATAAATGGTGAAAATACTAATTGTAACATTTTGTAACTAAAAGATAAAAACCAACACATGAACAATGAATTTTTCTAAATTTCGGCTCAATATGAACATTTATCAAGAAACAAATAAAGCAACATAAATTTATCACAAACAATATAATAGAACTTTCCTACCGCTGCATACCAGCGTATTTGGTAACAAGAACATCAACATTTGTTTTTCAGTTTGCACCTTGCCATAAATTTTTCATCTGTGATGTTTATTGTAGGGCCGTTGACAATCTTTTCTAATCTCTCTTGAGAATGGTCCTGTGATGCTGGTGGTTGACACGAGATATTCAAAATTGTTCAAAGTTTCTAGTTGTTCTTTGTTAATGACTATTGCAAGAAAGAGTTTATCTCTGTTATGTCTTTTTTTTACATTGCTGAAAATATTAGTGTATAACTTATGTTATTGCGACGTGTATAACTTATGTTATTGCGACGTGTATAACTTATGTTATTGCGACGTGTATAACTTCGAAAGATAGTCATCTATTTTTCTATATTGAATCAGCAGCGTGTCTTATTTTTCTATATTGAACCAGCAGTGAGTCTTATTTTTCTATATGGAACCAGCAGTGAGTCTTATTTTTCTATATGGAACCAGCAGTGAGTCTTATTTTTCTATATGGAACCAGCAGTGAGTCTTATTAAGATTTATTGTAAGAGCTCATTGTTCATTCCTTTATGATCAGAACTTGCTCGCAGTCCAAATAGACTATTGTCTGAAATGTGTCTTCATACGTTTCTTGCTCAGTACTGTAATTTCTCAGGTATCCATAACCATTTGCTCCTATCTTTGTTATTTTCCCTGTATAAAAACTCCATGACCTCTCTATCGGTAATACGCAGTAAATGGTAAAGACAAATAAAACACCGCTAAAAAAAATTACCGTAGCATTTTTACTTTAAACTTGTATGTTCAAAGGTCAAGCCAGCTTACATGGATTTCCCTGCCTGAAAGTCTAGAATCGTGAAAGACCATACAGAAACTTTTAATGGCTGTTTTTTGGGGTATCAAGGGCAGTAAATCGCAAGTAGAGATATGGAAGACTTGAGTTTTGAACAGTTCTCATTTACTATATTAACTTGACATTTGAAAGGTTATCGGTCTTGTTTTCGAGGTCACGTGTTTACTGCTGATAACACGAAAGACTGAATCAAAGATTTCTTCCTGGGAAAACGATACTATATTATTATCTGTGTAGTTTTATTGGGAACATGTGTTTCTGTGTCTTAAAATATTTTATTTTTCATGCAGAACAAATGTTTTTGTTGAATCAGATGTTTTAACGACTCGACAAAGTCGTTAAATAAAACAACATTACCCATCTACCGGTCTCATGCTTATCACATCACTCAGGTAGTCAGAGAAACTATAGACTTTAAGTAAAATATATTTCAGTCATGGATAACACTTTATAAATTTGGCATTCGTAGTAAAGAGTCCACACACGAAACCTACATAACTTAAAGTACATATCCAACCAACGTATCATTTACCACATATTCACCTATATATATATATGATGTCTCTGAAGTCGATGTGCACTGAAGTTACACAGATCGGCAAGAAATACAATGTATATGACATAGGGTCACCATCAGTGTAAATAAGTGCACATCGACTTTCGACATCCGGCATGCATGTTGCAAATACAAAATACGAATCTATTTGTATATGTAGTCGCCGCGAAACAAATTTGTAATAGTTATTTCAATCCCAATGTAAATGCCTGGTAACCCTGATAATATCAGATGGGAAAAGCACATCAGAAACGCAAAATTGAAAAGAACAGGCAGTCTTTCACAAAATGAGAAACATCTGTGCAACAAGTCCTTATCAGTAGAAATACGGCATAAAACCTTCAATTCTGTATATATCCATCTCTGTCATATGGAAGTGAATGATGGACAATGAATAAAGATGAGGCCACTAAAAGTCATAGAGACGTAGTTCTGTGGAAGAATGCTGGGAATCACACAGGCTGCTAGAAACACTAACGGGAAACATCATCTGAAAATACGCCAACTGTTATTGGCACTATCATGTGAAGAGCAAGTTTGAAGTAGAATGTAATGTAACAACATGCGATAATCAGGGAAAGAAATGGGGAGGGGGGGGGAGAATACTGGACAGTTGAGCGTGACGACATGATAAAAGTGAGCAATGGAATTGATACACAGTACAGTGGATAGATAAAAGTGAGCAATGGAATTGATACACAGTACAGTGGATAGATAAAAGTGAGCAATGGAATTGATACACAGTACAGTGGATAGATAAAAGTGAGCAATGGAATTGATACACAGTACAGTGGATAGATAAAAGTGAGCAATGGAATTGATACACAGTACAGTGGATAGATAAAAGTGAGCAATGGAATTGATACACAGTACAGTGGATAGATAAAAGTGAGCAATGGAATTGATACACAGTACAGTGGAACTGATACACAGTACAGTGGAACTGATACACAGTACAGTGGAACTGATACACAGTACAGTGGAACTGATACACAGTACAGTGGATAGAATTTGGTGAAGATCAGTGACAGCTTACGCTTCCTAGCCCAACACATGATGATGATGCTATAATTACATCTAAACTATCATTGTATATAGTATATGTTTGCAGCAGACTTGTCTGATAATAGCACAGCTTCAACTTCAGTTCAAAAACAACAGCAGGATAAGGATATATGATCACGCTTAGAACAAATTCCACCAGTCTACAGGCTTATACCAAGATCAGAACCAAGAGCTCGGAACTCTGCAGAGATAACCTTATGACGCACAAGTGTCACATTTCACATTTCTTATCTCCCCTCTCACTTTCTTCATATCCCAACTCTAGGCTACACGAATCTGACGCTAATTAAATGTGGTACCCTCCTGGGCTAATTAAAAGCTTTGAACAGTACCAGGCGATAACACTCGCTCGTTTAAATTAATAAATTTGCACGATTATAGATAGCACCACCTTTCGCAGATTAACAACTGATCGGCTATGGTGTTCATGTTGGATCCGATGTGGTGGTGTTTCCACACCGAAAGATGACTGCATTGAATCTGGTTCATATATTGCATGTTCTGATGATTCACTAACATACAAGTATAAACACTTTTGATTAATTAATTTCGTTTTGGAAACCTCAACATAGATATACAAATATAACTCCAATCCTTCTGACAAGTATGCATAAAGTACGTGTACGCCTATCAACACATCCATCTCCACATATGTCCTTCAAACTATTGATGCACAGCGTCACTCAATATGGGTGATAATCCAACTAATCCTTGCTTTTCATTGGCCAAGGATACAAAATATATACCGATATATTATGTGTATGCTCCTGCATACTTTGTGTATCTGATTGATAGAATCACTGTAGGTGTTGGTGACTGTTTAGACTGTCTAGGCCTTTAGTTCTGAACTGTTATTCGTTCTAACAAAAAAAAACCAGACGAATCTCAACTATTTATTTATGTTGACTACGTGTTATTCACTTATAGAAGTAAATGGTTAGGATTTTTCGCCCGTTATGTTAGAATCGTATCCAAGAAAATACAAATGTCTTCCATAAGATTTTAAAACTGTTCTAGGAATGAAGCCATTTCTGGATTGTAAATTCTGGTTTAGAATCTAAGTGATACCATTTTGTGCCCAGTTTTCTGCGACCGGTAGATCAATCTTGAATTATATTTGACAAGGTAAAGATAAGCCATCTGGGAATACAATGCTATTCAAAGATAAAATGTACATATGGCTTGCCAGATCTGGCAGCAAACAATTAGGACCAAGCCGTGTAAAATTTCAACCATCATTAAACTTGGAGCTAGGTTGTTTGAGAAATTGTGCACTTGAGCCGTTCGCGCACTCTCTCCGTATTTATCTCCCGCTGTCCCCTTATATTTTTTTTAATGGCAGCAGCACTTTCCCGACCACTTCTAATTGGCCTTTCGACCAGCGCCCTAGGACCTGTCCCACCCTAAAACTCCCTCTTCCACTTAAGTTATCGACCCATATAAAAAGCCATATATCAAAATTTGGCACTCCAATTTCCAAAATTTCCAGCAGCACAACGAGAACGTTCCTGAAAATGAATTTACATGCATTGTTGGTATATTCATGTTGACATTCTCTCCATTCCAATAACTACCTTTCTCTCTCTCTCTCTCTCTCTCTCTCTCTCTCTCTTTCTCTCTCTCCCTCTCTCTCTCTACTATATGTAATTCCCATTACTTTTTAATTGTTCAAGTCACAATTTGGATCTTAAAGGGAGGCATAGCCACCTATTCATGTCAAGTGATTCTCAACATGCTTCGAATGGCACCACTGGGGGCCACGGAAATTTACTTATAGGAGGACGATTACGAAAAAAAATTGAAACATGGTGGTAAATATTCATCTAGAAGGGCCACATGATGATAGTTATTATGAGTAAG
Source organism: Meghimatium bilineatum (assembly GCA_034231615.1). NCBI lineage: Eukaryota > Metazoa > Mollusca > Gastropoda > Stylommatophora > Philomycidae > Meghimatium > Meghimatium bilineatum. The sequence goes on from CM067316.1 coordinate 46,470,480, forward strand.
ATTTAGTAACAAATATAGCATTAAATTGTTTAATGTCACTCGCAGCACTAAGGAAAGGCAACCTTAGTTTTAGGTACATATGTCTAGGAAAACAACAAGCTCCAAAAGAAACCACACTGAAAAAAAAATAAGAACCGTTGTTCTAGTACACACACATCCTTCTTCTGTGTCCTGAGGGATGGTGACAAGCAGCATCATTTATCTTGCCTAACTTGACTAATCCGTGATTTTCATTAGCTGTCGTCAAAAAGTATACACAGAAGTGTCCAATGAAATCATAGGAAAAAAGTTAAATATTGTCACTTTGGAAAGATGATGCTTGATGACTCCACAGAACTGTATAATTGACGAGAGACTCGTGTTCAATATAATTTACTGAAGAATAATTATGTTGTCAACAATGTCCACAGTGCTTCCTGTACTGCAAGATCGGCTATTTTGTTATCAATGTCCACAGTGCTTCCTGTACTTCTGCAAGATCGGCTATTTTGTTATCAATGATTACAGTGCTTCTTGTGTTTCGGCAAGATTGGTTATTGTGTCATCAATGTCCACAGTGATTCTTGTACTTCTGCAGATCGGTAATTTTATCTCTGACAAATTGCATTTACGTTGTGTATTTTAAAGCGGTGGTTATCATCATTGACCACAGGGTCCCCGTTGGAACATTGACCACATGGTCCCCGTTGGAACATTGACCAGATGGTCCCCGTTGAATCATTGCTAGCGAGTCACGACTAAATTGAACGAAATATGGGAGTCATAGATGTTTCTTGAGGAGGTGCAAGAAAATAAATATTTAGACTGACTTTCAATACTGCATTGTACCAGTTCAGGCGTTGCAGGGAGGGGATTGAATAGCTGAATATATTTAGATGATATTTAATAATATACATAATAATACGCCCTGTAGAAAAATACTGTTTTTAGTCTCAGAACAACTATGGAAGATGATTTCAACTTAAGAAGAGAACAGGGTGCTAAGGGTTCCGCTTTACTCTCTTGCGACTCCTAAGGTTATCAGATAAGCAAGATCTTAACTGTATCCCTGTGCGGTGCACACTGGGAACAGATGGGCTATTGCTCGTGAGGTATATTTAGTTGACAGGTTTAAGACTAAATCACTCTTTATCTTCTTCATCTCGCAGACGTTCTCCGGGGACATGTTTTGGATTGTATATTCTAACTAAACTTGTTTGACATAAATTTGAAAGTCAACACAGGCTGGCCATCTAAGTGGGTGGAAAATTTCACAGGTTGAAACCCGGACTGTGGATGTGTTTCACGACGCTGCAAGCTAAGAGGACCTCTTACATGAAGACGAAAAAATCCATGTCCAATTTTACTTGTTACCATTGCCCCATCATGGCATTTCTATGTAACGAGTTATATCTATAAATATATCTATCTATTCGCTAAACCCTTTATTGCATTTAAGTGTCAGGGGTAGAATAGTTCTCTGGAGATGGCCCTCGTGTGTGCTGAGTATATTGTGGAATTTGTCGCTTCTTTTATTTCGGTGGTTCATCGTTTTAGAGGTCGACCTCTATGTCTGCCTTCACTGTATCTGTGTAGCTTGCTGTGGTATGCTGTCCAGTGATAGTCTGATGTGTGTGAAAACCATTTGATCTGGTGGCTCTTAATATATTCCAAGATTGCGGCGGTGTCGGTTTTTTTGTCTAATGTCTCCATTTCTCACTCCGTCTCTTAGCGATATATTCCTAGGATTCTTCGTAAGTATGCAATTTCAGCTGTCACAAGTTTACGTTTGTCTTGTGCTGTCGTTGTCCATGTTTGGAATTAGTAGCAGATCTTTGACATAATAATCTTTTTGAATAGTGTTATTTTGGTGTTTAAATCTACATTTTCTTTGTAACATGTTTTTTTTGCATAATGTTTTCCTCACTGCCATTCTGTATGTCTCTCGGTTCTGTGCAAGCTGGACCAGCCTCTTTTAGTGTCTCATTCAGAAGTTTAACGATATCATTTGTCTATCTCAGTCGTGATCTGCATTTTCTTTTCCTTCCTTTAACTCCATGATTAATTTGTCTAAACGAGTGTGTCTCTTTGTGTTAACATATTATGTCCACAATATGTTAACTTGGGTTTTTTTGTGTGGATAGTTTTGAGCAGCCTGTCTTCTTCTATGTTTTGTCGACGTCTTCGTTAGTTCGTCTTTCTGCCCATGATTTTCTTAGCATCTTTCTATAACATTTCTGTTCATATGTTCATATTTTCTTTCTTTTCCAATGCCTATGCCATTGTCCACGAGTCACAACCATATGTTGTCGCTGGAAAAATATAGCTTCATAATAGTTGTAATCTTGTTTATCTGTTTATCCGTTGCCATAGATTTTTCATCTTTGATGGTGTTGTACGGCCTTTGCCATTCACTTTCTGCATAAAATATGGCAGTACAATGAAAATTAGATTCAATATTCAAGGACACTTTATGCAATGTAGTTGTGTTTCTATACGGGAACAGTTCGCTGATTGCAAAGCTCCTCTACGAAGATAGATACACAGTGTATGAAGTAACCCAATCACCATGGGTCTTCTGACATTGGTCCCCCTCTGAGTATGAATGAGGTGTCTTTACTAGACATGACTTAACTCGATCAAAATAGGTTGTTCGTCTCTACCTCTGCTTTATATACTCGCATCTACATCTGCTTTATATACTCGCATCTACCTCTGCTTTATATACTCTCATCTACCTCTTCTTTATATACTAGCCTCTACCTATACTTTATGTTTTTTCCTTATAAGCATTTGTGTTGTCCCATAAAGAAAGCATAAACTCCAAAACGCTAATTCTATTGATTGTTTCCTTTCTCTGCAGGTACATTTATTTTCTCTCCTACCACGAGGACCTGGTCTATATAAAGTGGATATAGACAATACAATATAACAATGAAACACACACTAATATATAACAAGGAAATACAATAAGATATAACAATCAAATACACTAAGATATAACTTTGCAATACACAACGATATAGCAAGGAAATACAGTAAGATATAACAATGAAATACGCACTATGATATAACAGTTAAATATCGATTAAATAACAATTAAAGAATGGAATAAAATGTATATCTGAAACAATAATCAGAAAAAAAGATGGCGCCATTGCGTCTCAGAGCGCTGAATCTGTTGCGTCTGGTTAGTATAAATGATTTATAACTGCATTATTTAATAATAAATCAGTTGAATGACAAATCTCTTTGAACTTTGCAATCATTGAAACAAATATGTGTATGTTCTTGCATACAGTGCCATCAAATCAACCAGCCACAACATTACCGCTACTAGCAGATTTTAAGGAAAACATATCGCTATTGTCGAGACAAAAAAAACAACCCCACAATCATACGCTATTACTGGCACGGGGCCCGATATCACAGTCTATTTTGTAAGATTACCTTAAACAATAGTAAATATTAGCACCAGGCGGCGACACGATGTCAAACAGCCTAGTGTATCGTGCAATCTGAGACTTGGCATAATCTTCAGGCCCCTCCCAATTTATTTAATTTTGAAAGACAAACACAGTGTCACCTTGCATCATCTCGGCTTTCTCTAAACTACCGGCGTGTCTTATCTTTCAGATTTTCCTATTCATGACTGCCAGAATGACCAGATTTTATGGGAAAAAACGAAAATGTTTGGACAGCAATTAAGGATATAAAATTGCTCCAGAAATAAGCTTGTGAAATAGTTTTATCTTTTAATGTATTTTACTCAGAAATCATAATATGAAATGGCTGAATAAATAATAACAATTAATTATAAAATACCTATCTTGAGAAAATGTTTATTGTCCTTCATCAGCTTCAGGTGCCATGCCGGCTGGCGCAGGCGATCATGGATCTCCACAGCTCTCCATTTCCAGTATTAGGTATAAGTATTATAGTTTGTACATACATTATAAGTCTGTACCCAATAATTTGTGTTTCTTTACTTCTCATAATTTTGCTCTGTGGCGTGGAGGTGTAGAACGCGTCTGTGACGGCCACGGTACTGGGTTCAAATCCTGCCGCAGGTAATTATGCATCCTGAGTGTTCAAAATGAAATTGCAAACCACTAAACAATTTATATTATCTAAAAATTTAATACAGCTAAAAACGCTGGGTTGATGGCTACCAAAATTCTCAGGGCTACGTCCTGGGTAGAATGTTACCAAAATTCTCAGAACCGTGTATTCTTCTTCTGTGCTTTCTACTTCTGCGTTCGTTCTCAATCTCCTGCATATTAGCAGGATGTAGTTCGGACAACGAAATGCGTTGTGTCATGTTTTACAGTTGCGATATCTGCGGCCATAGGCCTGACACACCAGACTTCATCATGGCTTCTATGTCATTTTGACCCTATATTGGATTGGTCAATAAACTTCACCCCCCCCCCCCTTAACTTTCCTAGTTATTTCTTACGACATACATGATAGGCCAACTTTGCTATTCTTTACTTCCCTTTCGAGTCCTGGTAACACGACGCAGTTATGTCTAATTTTGGATCCTGGTAGAAAGGTACAGTGACTTTTAATGTGAATATTATAAAATGAGAACCCCATCTTGTTCTCAATAATCAAGAATCATGAACTTTTCATATCAAGTTTGTATACATTTTCAAATGTTCATTAGAGATTAGGAGAATACTCACAATTGCAAAACTCAAATTAACACAAATGATAAAGCAATATAACAAACAGACGGCAGGAGCAGTATAGAAATACACATTAGATGTAGTAAATCATACCAAGCCCTATGCCAAATGACAACAATCGCCAGAAACAAAAATTGTAAATTTAAACACCAAATATAATATTATTCAAAACAATTATTATACCAACGCTGTGTTACCAATGCCAAACATGGACAACGACAGTACAAGATAAACGTAAACTTGTGACAGATGAAATGGCATGCTTGTGCAGAATACTTGGAATATCAATAAGAGAGAGAGTGAGAAATGAAGACATTAGACAAAGAACCGGTACCACCCCAATCTTGGAATATATTAAGAGACAACAGATAAAATGGTTTGCACACATCAGCAGACTACCATCAGACAGCACACCACAGAAAGCTATGCTACACAGATACAGTGAAGGCAGACCTAGAGGCCGACCACGAAAACGATGTACCACCGAAATAATAGAGGCGACAAACTCCACAATATGCTCAGCACACAAGACGGTCATCTTGACACAAAATACATTTTAATAAGTTTTCACAAAAAGTTTGTATACATATTAATAAGTTTTCAAATAAAGTTTGTGTACATGTTAAAATAAGTTTTCCCCATAAAATTTGTATACATGTTAATAAGTTTTCACATAAAGTTTATATACCTGTTGAAAATGTTCATGTAAAGTATATAACACATTAACAAATTTTCTTATAAAATTTGCAACGTGTTAACATTGTTATATAAAATTTGTAACAGGTTAACAATTATTCATATAAAGTTCTCAACATGTTAGAAAGTTTTTATAAAAATTGTACATACATGTTCATGAGTTTCTCATAAAGATTATAACATGTTAACATGTTTTTATATAACGATTCTATACATGTCAACAAATATAATAACTGAATATAATGTAGCCAGATCTAACGACAACTCCCTTAGTTGCCTCTTACGATATTTATGGCATGTCTCAGAGCTACTATTTTTGCTTCCTTTACGGAAACCTTCTTGATTTAAATAAAGTATGTGACATTTACGTGATTCTTTTCATGATACATTTACATGATTTTATGTACTTTTATCTTTCAGCTTATCAGGGACCACCATCACATAGTCAGTTATTGAAATGATTAAGTAGGTGTGAGGGTGAAAGTGACTGTGCAATCACATAGCTCAAAAACTATATTGAAGTTGAATGTGGTAGGCATAATTGCGAAGATATTGCAGCCAAGTTGTAACACATTACATTTCTTCTTCTTGTTCCGCGTTCGTTCTCAAATTCCTGTCCATTAGCAGGATGTATAGCAAGTGCCTCTTCAGGATAGTCATGAGCATAGATCTCTGATTATCCTAGACAAGTGATGTTATTTTGACTTTTATTCCGTGATTTGTTGTGGTTGGCAACTCTGTATACACAAAATGATCAATTAACAGTTGAATCAGAACTGATGAATGATCTAGCACGCATAGATGCTTTAATATGTAAATGCCAGTGTTCTGCTAGACTGGGAGAGGAGAAAAGAATAAACCATATTGTATCCAGCCATGCATGCTGTAGGAAGCGAGTAAGGAGGTTTTAGTGATGAGTTGGATGCTCCATCATTACATCACAGTAATATAAATATCATGTTGCATTAGGAATGTATTAAGGAAAATGATGAATATCGCAGGCAAGTTGTAAACTATAAAGCTACGTATTCAATTCTCTGAACGACATCCTGCTGAACATTGTATTCATTGGTCAATGGCGTGGTCAGCTTTATCGGTGGTCGGCGTGCACGCCGCTTTTCCTTTCCCAGAAGTAATAAAGTAAAGTAACCCATAGCATTTATTAATGCCGTAGGGGTGTGCGATGTTAGCGATCTCACATATCAGTGGCTCTGAAAATGAGGGCGGCAGCCATCTCCTCTCCCTCATAGTCTTTACTTCCCGGATTAAACCAGTACCCATTAAGGCTGGGTCGGGGAGCCGTTACGTTCTGAAAAGCATTTTCGCCTCCACTGGGGAATGAACTCAGCACCACTCATATGTGAACCCAGTGCTCTAACCACTGCGCTACGCATCTCCCTTACATGCGTGAAAGTCACAGAAGACATGGCATCCATTTCTTTACACTGTGTTGGCCTACAGGACGTACGTAGATTTTTAAAATGTGCACTAAATCTGGCAATTGAATATCGTATCCCTGGACTGGCAAGAGCAATGAACTAACCCCTGAACTACTGTAGGCCCCCCCACTCATAATATATATATATATATATATATATATATATATATATATATATATATATATATATATATATATATATATATACAGTGAATCCCATTATAAGAACTGGGTCCGGACCGATGAAATACGTATGTAATAAAATAATTGACTAAATACAGTACAAGCCAACACAGAATAAATATAAATGGGATTTTGAAAAGCGTTGTTATATAGGAAAGTTTGTTATAACAGGATGCACTATAGCGGGTTTCAACTGTATGTATATATATATATATATATATATATATATAAAATCACCCATTCTTAGTTCTTCTGTGAAACCATTGTAGTACAGTTATAGTATATTATATTTACTAATCTACACAGTCACACAAGTCAGCTACATGTAATATTTTGACATGAACTCACAATAAAATGTGAACCCAGTCTTTCAGAATGAATAGAAATTGGCAATGAAAATCGTATTCAGGACCTCTGCTGCTGACACATCTAGCTGAAAGAGAATGAACACCTATTGAGTATTTTTCCTTAAAGATTCCTACTTGCCTTTTCTGTTTTCTTGTTCTTTGTCTGTCGTTGATCTTTACTTTTAATACAATTCACGCTGCCAAACTATCCTTGAGTACTCAAGTTAACCCAATACATTTCACATCTATACTGCATTTCTTCCCAATATACAGAAGGATGAAAATGTTACATATATTGTTATTACGCGTGCTCAAACGCCGACCCGGTGGGATTTCAAGGGCGGCTGGAATTTCGTGCTAACGCTCCTGGCTAACTTTGAACTTTGAAAAAAGCAGTGGTATTTGAGAAGTACTCGATTTTACCCTCACTTCGGAGCTTATCACAATAATTCAGGTTCCTTGTTTCCATGGAGACACATGTGCGTGGATTTTTATATTTCGAGAATAAAGAATACAAAAATGACCTTTTTTCTGCAGATTAAACATAGAAATGCTTACATTCTTTATAAGTTCTAGGTTATAGAAAGAGAGATAAGATCCCAGGAGAGAATTTGACTTTAAGGGAGGGGTCTGCGGTTAAGATGGCGAGAGAAAAAAAACACACTTTGAATTGCACACAATAATGTGATAGTGAATGTTTTAATACTGTCACTGTAAGACTGTCTTTGTTAGGAAGTCGTATGAAAGACAAAGACTTCTTGCACAAGATAATACTTTCCAATAATTTCTTGTATGAGATGGCGTGAGAGTAGGTCGTCAGAAACACTGTTTTCATTATTGAAGTTGACAGGAAAATCAAAACTGCTGGTACCACATTCTCGTAACTTTGCCCACATGAATTTGATATTTCTTACACCTTCAATTTTGAAGTGTTAAATATAAATTTGTAACGTGAAAGAACACACAGAAATCGGGGGTTTAACGGCGTTTGCATGAAGTTGTGGTTGAAGTATGAATCATATAAAATATGCAAGGATCAAATAATTGTGTTGAATTTCGTGTTTTTCTTTAAAGACGATGCCGAGAGTACCGACTCTGGCTTGAATCGTTAAGGTCGATTCACCAACGCAGCTGAGAATTTTCAAATAAGTGTTATATTGTGTTTTATTTTAAGTGAAAATTGTAGAGTTAGAAGATATTTGGAAGTATACTAAAATGTGGAGTGTTGGCAAACTTGAATTGTTTCAAAAGTCTGCAGAGGTTCACCTTGAATTGCGCCAACAATCTGTGGAATTTGCAATCATGCAGTGCAATAATTGTGTGCGGAGATTACCGTCTTGATGTAATGTGAAAATTTTTTGTGGGTATGACATTCTTGCAATGTGAAAATATGTATGGAGATTGCTATCTTGTACTGTGAAGATAAGTGTGGAGATAACAATCTTGTAATGTGAAGATGTGTGTAGATTACAATCTTGTAATGTGAAAGCTTTGTGTGCAGTATCAAGCTTACAATCGCGCACTGTGACAAACTTTGTTTGCAGATTACAATTTTGTAATGTGAAAGTTTTTTGTCCAGTTTCAAGCTTACAATTGTGCACTGTGACAAACTTAGTTTGCAGATCACAATCTTGCAGTGTGGCAACTTAGTGTCAAATTTGCAAGCGCTGTCACAACCGAATTATATTTGTGTAGAATTGTGTCAAATCTTGCTCACGGCGTTATATTTCTCAGTACCAGCAATGTTGTTTACAGGTTAAACAAAATGTCTGGTACTGACTGTTACATCTCGTGTTTGATGTGGCCTGACAGAGGAGCAAAAAATATAGCAATACTATTACCTATTATGGATATCGTTCGAAACGACTAATGTCGTTTATGGGGTGAAGCTAGCTGCCCCATCCAATAGAGGGTCAAAGTTACACATAAGCCATGCTGAAATTTGATGTGCTTGCCGAAAGTTGTATTTATCACAGCCAAGCAGTAAACCATCACAGAACACATTCCGATTTCGGGACCACATCAAGTTAATCTGCAGGAGTTTGAGAACGAAAGGCGAAAGAAGAAGACAAAATAGTTACATCTAAGAAAAAACATCATATCTATTGTGTCTTCTTTATAGGATGTGATGTCTTGTTTAAATGATTATCTGGAAATATCACTTTAAGATACGGAGTTACGTGCCTTGAGTGATGCTCTAAACAAGAAATTATGAATTGACACTTACCCTTAATTTATTTGTAACTTTCTGGAGTGCAAAGGGATATGCAATGTTCTCGTGCAATCCAAGGGTCAACAGATAGCCAAACACCTAAAAGCACTTTTTCGTAGTGCCCCTTGGAAACATTATGTCGAAACTCGCGCGAATTATTTAGTATCGCTTCATGGATCGTGTTCGGGAAGTATAGACTGAGCTGGAAGAAGAACTGTTAGAACCAGTCAAACAATATATAGGAATATAACTTCAGGTCCACAGCCAAGAACACTGTCGCAGCACATTTAAAGACAACGGTTGGCCTGAAGTGCAGGGTTGTCATGTCCGAAAGCTCAATACGGACAGAATAGTGAGAAAGTCTCCGGAAAAATACGATTCGTCTGTTGCGTACATGCGAAGGCAGGACAGGGCTAGAGGACAGCGCCATGTGCAAGAATATGTGAGAATATCGAAACAGAAAACACTGTTTATGCTAGAGAACCAACTTGCAGTTATCTTCCATCAACAAGTTGTAAGAAATAATAAAGGCAGGATACCATAACGTTCTGGTACGAAAAAAAGATGTGGATTAAGGCTCAGACTTCAGCGAAGTGTTCACAATGTCGACGAACGAACCTCAGCTAAGAGGGTGTACCAACCATAGATCAACGTTACTATTTTATCAATACCTGTCCCTCCAGACCAAGACAAATGGAACACATTATATGAAACAAAAAAACAGCTCACAAACACATGCATACAAACACAATTGCATTGGATCAATAGGTCATGAGCCCATGGACCGCTGGATTAGCAACCAACTAACCAACCAACCATCAATACCTGTACTGGATGAGGTTCACAGTCGAGATACGGGTCAGTACCCGATGACAAGGGGAAAATCCCGTCTAATTACACGAGAGACGTTTACTAACAGCGGAACTCCTCGTGCAAGATAGACGTAGTCGATTGAACTTCAATGGATACTATCTCACTGTGGAATCATGGGAAATGAGAAATGCCATGCTCTGTCCAAAACACTGGTGATAGAAAAATTGAACAACATAGACACCCCATGTTCTACATAGCATAAAAAACAGTAACTCATAACACATACGCGTCAACTTGGTAGAAACCATTGGAAGACAAAACCGATGCAATACACCTCCTGGTAGCAACGTTTTAAACTATTTCGTCTTAGAACAGGACACTGCAGACTGTTGGATCACCTTTACCGACTGAGGTTCTCTTATACAGATGAATGCCCTTGTGGATCCGAAACCCAGACTCTCAAATACATACTTCAGGCCTGCCCTGCATACAAATAGAAAAGACAATAGACATGAGCAGAGGATACACATCTGAGACCAAAGCTATGAGGGAGCCGTTCTGACCTGGAGAAGATAGTATACTTCGCCCTGACGACACGCTCAACATGACCGTAAATGCTTAACGCAGACAATAAAGACGTAGTCGACCCAAGTTTAAATACCTTCACACTGTGTCCTATAAGTTGTCACAATGTGACCTGCAAAATCCAACAGAATAGCGGATGATAAGCCGTTACGGCATTGGAAAGACATTAATTTGCTTCACTGGCGACAGAAAGGAAGGATCGCAGGCTAGAAACGATAACCCGAATTAAAAGCGTGTCAAAAACGGATGTTCTTGACCAGAGCACGCACAATAGCGCAGCTCCGTTGAGAAATCACTAGAACAATATTTCTGAATCTCTCAGGCGGAAATCATACACAATTTCGTGTTAGTTCTCACAGAGCACACGCTGAAGACGAATTATGCTTCTGTTCTTCGTCAAATAGCACCATTCGGCTTTCAGTATCTCCTTATCAATGTAAAGTCGCTTACTGGTTACTTGTTGGTTCAGCGACCCGTTGTCTTTTGTCACTTGTCCCAAAGCCAGATTATGGTATATACCACCGAAGTTATATATATCGAGCGTTTGGTGCAAATACAATGGCACAACCCAAGTTTCCTTTTCCAGAACATTCCCTGCTGGAAATCTAGTAGAATCATTGCCTTTGGTACAAGAGAGATTCAGCCGACATTGGAGAACGAACGAAAAAAAAATTATGGTATATGCCTGTGTTTGTGGTATATGGTTGTGTTCAATGTAGCATGTTCCATTTATGTGACATGTATTTGTGATATGTCTCCGTGTTCCATGTAGTGTGTTCCATTTATATGGCATATGTTTGTGATACGTCTTTGTGTTCTCTGTATGGTGTTCCATGTATGTGGCATGTGTTTATGATATGTTGTTGTATTCTATGTATGGTGTTCCATTTATGTGGCTTGTTAGTTAGTTAGTCGTTAGATCATCGTCACTGCACTCTGGACAAGTTGACAGGTTATCAGATTACTTCCTGATTGTATCCGCCATTATACGTTGGCTGACTATCCCAGTACGCCGTTGACCATCACTCTTCCTCGTCCACGAAACCGCTGCTTTCTAGCAACACCACATTTCAAACCAAGCCCCCTTATTCTTGTCATGGAACAAGAGTCATCGTCACTTATGCAGACATTTGGTCGTGCGTTTTCCCGTAAGGGGTTCAAAATGTCTGCCCGATCCAGTGCTCCGCCAAGAGTCGTCGTAGTCGTGTGTGCAATCAAACTATCTGCTCTCTCATTGCCCCAGACTCCCGCATGTCTCGGCACAAAAATAAAATGTGGCATGTGTTTGTGATATGTCGTTGTGTTCTATGTATCTTGTTCCATTTATATGGCACTGGATTCTTCAGTGATAAGCATTCAAATATATAATGGCTAAATTTTCACAAATTGTGTGTGTACAGCCAGTACCGTGAAGTGTGATGCGATATATTGTGTTATATATATTGACATATTAAATATAGCGAGTGAGAAGTTGGAAGATGGTACTCTGACCTGTCAAGTTGGAAGATGGTACTCTGGTCTGACCTGTCAAGTTGGAAGATGGTACTCTGGTCTGACCAGTCAAGTTGGAAGATGGTACTCTGGTCTGACATGTCAAGTTGGAAGATGGTACTCTGTCTGAACTGTAAAGTTGGAAGATGGTACTCTGGTCTGACCTGTCAAGTTGGAAGATGGTACTCTGGTCTGACCTGTCAAGTTGGAAGATTGTACTCTGTTCTGACCTGTCAAGTTGGAAGATGGTACTCTGGTCTGACCTGTCAAGTTGGAACATGGTACTCTGGTCTGACCTGTCAAGTTGGAGCATGGCACTCTAGTCTGACCTGTCAAGGAGATTGTTGTTGATGGTACTTGATATATAGACATAATGATTCATTACATAAGAAGCTGATGACGATGAAATAATCAAGTTAGCTCTGAGCTGGTATTTATTTTAGTCCTGTTCACAAAAGCATGTTCTTCTCAGTTGAGTAACCGACGTGACAGTTAAGTAATCGAGATGACAGTTAAGTAACCGACGTGACAGTTAAGTAACCGATATGACAGTTAAGTAACCGAGATGCCAGTTAAGTAACCGACGTGACAGTTAAGTAACCGAGATGACAGTTAAGTAACCGACGTGACAGTTAAGTAACCGAGATGACAGTTAAGTAACCGAGATGACAGTTAAGTAACCGACGTGACAGTTAAGTAACCGAGATGACAGTTAAGTAACCGAGATGACAGTTAAGTAACCGACGTGACAGTTAAGTAACCGAGATGGCAGTTAAGTAACCGAGATGGCAGTTAAGTAACCGAGATGACAGTTAAGTAACCGATATGACAGTTAAGTAACCGACGTGACAGTTAAGTAACCGAGATGGCAGTTAAGTAACCGACGTGACAGTTAAGTAACCGAGATGGCAGTTAAGTAACCGAGATGACAGTTAAGTAACCGATATGACAGTTAAGTAACCGAGATGACAGTTAAGTAACCGATATGACAGTTAAGTAACCGAGATGGCAGTTAAGTAACCGACGTGACAGTTAAGTAACCGACGTGACAGTTAAGTAACCGAGATTGCAGTTAAGTAACCGACGTGACAGTTAAGTAACCGAGATGGCAGTTAAGTAACCGATATGACAGTTAAGTAACCGAGATGACAGTTAAGTAACCGAGATGGCAGTTAAGTAACCGACGTGACAGTTAAGTAACCGAGATGGCAGTTAAGTAACCGAGATGACAGTTAAGTAACCGATATGACAGTTAAGTAACCGAGATGGCAGTGAAACGCACAAGGTTTGCTCTCTCAAAGATATAGTTGTGTTACGGATGTTTATGAATGAATGTGTAGTCCCACAATGGAGACATTATAGTGTGACAGTGTCCCACGATCACAAAGTCATGTCAGAAGTGTAACATATACAACATCTGGGCAAGCTAGTTCACTATTATTCAGTCAGATCTGTTGGTCCGTCTGTAGTGATGACACACCTAGCATTCCCAGTCACCTAGGGGTCTTTCAAAAAAGAACACAGGTAACATGTTCACTGTCCGGCTTTTCTTTTCTCTCCGTCATCCTTGGGAACCATTTGACTGAAGACAAAAGTAAGAAATCGACGCAAGACATGCCGTGACAGGTCGTTAGCCTGTTCACCAAATTTTCTTAGTTACCTCCTTTTCATGTCTAGAAAGAAGGCAGTGGCGTATTCTTTGCACCCTCAACTAAAAGTCCTCGACTTGGTAGCCACACCGGGGCGCAGAATAATAATTTAAAAAAAAAAATTCTTAAAGGGATTTGAACTGGCAGTTATAGATTGCTTGAACAAAATATGGCAGAACTATTGAAAATTATGAATATAAAAGGTTAATTCACACATATAACAGTTCAGTAACAAACTGTGCTGTAGATATTGTTGTGGAATTGTTGCAAGTTTAGGCAACATGTATATGTCCAATCGCCTGTGAGACAGTCTCTTTAAATCTTGTTCCACTAATGCAGGCATCAATTTAATCGAATGTTTACTATTCCACCAACTAAACACTGACATATTCTCATCATGTGTTCTGAGATATCAGTGTTCTAAATGAGAGCAGTGTAAAATCATATAGTGAGATGTCATGTGTATAGTAAGAGGGAACTAAGTAAGGCTGGATGTGAGGTTGACTACACTACTTGTAAGAAGTCAAAAAGACTAAAAAAAGCCAACTACGCTGCTGAAGTCGGATGTGTCAACAGAGCTGTAATAATGCTGTGTTTCCATTTCGTTTTAAATGTTCTCTTCATTCTCATGTATTTGAAAATATAAGTTGCAAAAAACAGTATAACAGAATGTTATATAAGTTGCAAAAAACAGTCTAACAGAATGTTATATAAGTTGCAAAAAACAGTCTAACAGAATGTTATATAAGTTGCAAAAAACAGTCTAACAGAATGTTATATTTTTCCAAAGATGTGAGATTTCGCAGACAACACTTTTACACACACACAAAATTAAAACACGTTACATATAATACAATTATTTCAGAACCCTCAAACATTTACCTGTGAATTTTCTTGAATACTTGAATCCATGAAACACTCGTGGCTTCTGACAAACCAGATCACACATCGACTGTTAAAAGAGTATCGTCATGCTGTTGATTTGATCAACAGAAAAACTGTATGTTTGTAAGTAGAAGCCAGGCTACGTTTTGTTTAAATATGTGATGTTAATTGTCATGAATTTTCCCTATGGAAGGCAGTTAATTTTCCCTGTGCGAAGGAAAATTCTAACTTGATTGAAATTTAACGACAAACACAACTCTCTGTAGTTTTTTTTATTAGTTTTTAACGTATGTTGCACACCATGCGAAGATGGTGAGTATTTACATAAACACTGCTGAAATAGCAGTCAAACAGGCGTATCTTGCAAAAAACTCAAAATTAAACGGTTTTCTTCATTTCTCCAATCAACACTTCCTCCTTAGCACGTGTTCATGTATCTATTTGTCTGACCGAATCGAACTTGTGAAATGTTACCTCATAACTATATTTCCTCCCACCCGTTCTCTTTTTGCCATGCTATTTAGATAACCTTTCTTCGACTTATAAAAACATGGCCAGATCTTTAACCGGTTTTTGAAAAAATAATATAGCCTCCACGAAACCACAAGTTAATTTTGCTACAACGGGAGAGACGATCGCTGGAACATTCTTGGCAAACATTTCGTTTTCTTCATTCTTCTTCAACAATTTGAACGTCGCGTGTTTAAAAAGCGAATCTGATGAGCGTAAATTAGCTCTGTCTGTAAGGTATCTTTTTTCGCAAACTCTAAAATGAAAGCCAAATGTGTGTTTATTATGTTTGGTTGAGATATTCCAACACGACTCAAACTTCAATACTTTATTTTGGTTCTGTTTTCATTTCTTGAATTCGTGTTTTCTTTAGCGTCCCGTTTTCTGATTTAGCTGAGAAAGAAATATTTATGGACCAAATGTTCGAGTATGTTTTGAAATCGAGAATCTGTTAAGTTCTTTCATATGTTGCTGCCTTTCTGCATTGTGGGTCAAATTTGGACAATATTACGTTTACTTTTTTCATCTATACCACAGGTTCCCAACGTATTTCGAGGCGTCACATGACCTTCATGTATTACAATAAAAGTAGCCTATGGGCACCATTTTACAGAAGCATATTGGCCTATGATCCCAATTTTATAAAATTAAAGTGCCTTATGACCCCAATTTTATAGAATTAAAGTGTCTTATGAACCCAATTTTATAGAATTAAAGTGTCTTATGACCCCAATTTTATAGAATTAAAGTGTCTTATGACCCCAATTTTATAGAATCAACCAGGCCAATGATCAGATTCCATAGAATAAAAGTGAACCAAGGACACCCCCCACCCCATTTTATAATAGACAGGATCATGGATCATAATTTTTTTTTAAAACCGCATAACTATAAGACGGGTTCTGAAGTGTCGCTAATGATTGGTACAACCTATAAAAGCCAATAAATATCAACGTTGCACTTCTATTTGACTACAGTTTTGATGCAGGTATTACCACAAATAAAGTTAAAATGGGGTTGTTCTTATAGTGTAAAATAAAATATATCGAAAATAGATTTTCAGTCTCCCGTGTGTTGCCGGGACCTGAAAGGGGAGCAAAGAATAGTAACACTATTTACCTTCCACGCATGTCGTATGGGGCGACTAAGGTGGTTATGGGATGGAGTTGGCTGTCCCATCCCATATAGGGTCACTGACCCAAAGCCATGCTGAGGTCGGATGTGTCAGGCCGAAAGGCGCAGATATCGCAGCAGTGCTGTAAACCATGACACAACGCATTCCGTTCTCCGGACTACATCCTACTAATCTGCAGGAGTTTAGGAACGAACGCAGAAGAAGAAGAAGATTTTCAGTGTAAATTAATTCAATATAATTTTAACTTTAGAATCGATCTGTTGGTGACGTTAGAAAGTGTAACTCGTTACCAAGGTTCAAAAACTCGCGTTTGAGTTTTCATTAATTCGAACCTCTTTACTAAGTGTTTGTTTTTATTTTTACGCTCAAATAAACATTTTTTTTTTTACAATCCACTCTCATAGAGATATAAAGAAGACACGGGAAGCTCAAATTCGGTGTCACGAAACATGGGCTGGGAACCCATGATCTACACCATCTAGCACCGTCTACAGTTCCCTGTAAGAACCCTACAACTCACATACTATTCCAACATCCAGGTATTTCAATATTCCATTACCTACTGGAGCAAACTTTAGAATCTTGAATGTAAAATCTGGTCTCCATATGTTCTGCGCTTTAGCGCGTGCACTGACTTTAATAGCGTGAGAAGGTTTAACACAAGGTCAAACACACATACAGCACATAGGAAATATGACATTAATTAATAGCAATAATAATTTCCACACTAGCAGATGGGCATTACGTGGGATTCACATATGGAAATACCTGACTTCAGTTGGCAGTATTACCGATTTGGTGAAAAAATGTAAGATAACGTAGTCTTTGAACAATTATTTTCAAGTGTAGCCGTTCATGTTTTATAGTACTTCTATTTTCGTTATTAAGTAACCGTCACGGATTTTTGAGTGATTTACGTCTGGTAACGTTAAGTATCATTTCATTTACGCCATATTATTGTTATTATTTTTTCAATTTTGACCGAGCGATGAACTCGTACTTCCTATGTGCAATGGGGTATTTTTATTCAAAGTTGTATTTCATGCCCAGGAGACTTGACTTCCCATAGTGGTGTACAATGCTTGACTACCCTCAGTCCTGTACAATGCTTGACTCCCCTCAGTCATGTACAATGCTTGACTACCCTCAGTCCTGTACAATGCTTGACTACCCTCAGTCCTGTGCAATGCTTGACTACCCCCAGTCCTGTACAATGCTTGACTACCCTCAGTCCTGTACAATGCTTGACTACCCTCAGTCATATACAATGCTTGACTACCCTCAGTCATATACAATGCTTGACTACCAGATTACTGTATAATGCTTGACTACCCTCAGTCCTGTACAATGCTTGACTACCGGATTACTGTATAATGCTTGACTACCCTCAGTCCTGTACAATGCTATACTACTCTCAGCCCTGTACAATGCTTGACTACCCTCAGTAATGTACAATGCTTGACTACCCTCACTACTGTATAATGCATGACTACCCTCTCTACTGTATAATGCTTGACTACCCTCAGTCATGTACAATACTTGTCTACTCTCAGTCCTGTACAATGCTTGACTACCCTCAGTCCTGTACAATATTTGACTACTCTCATTCCTGTACAATGTTTGACTACCCTCACTCCTGTACAATGCTTTGTGAAGATGTCTCCTCCGAGGGGATACCGATATTAGTTTTTGTTACATTTACGTTTCTGCAACATACAGAATTAAAGTAATGGGCTTCAGTTCCTGCCAAGAATCCCCTGTCAGATGTCCATAGCAACCCATCTCTCGAACATTGTCGCTGGTATTTGTGAAGCAGCCAATTATACATTCCCCACCATCGAAGAGGGCTCTGAGATTATCCAGGGGATTATCGCGTCCTGCACAGAGTTCCTTTTGACCACCTTCCCCCACCATATGCTACCTGTTCAAAGCTGGGTACCATGTGCACATTGGAAGCTATAGTATTTTACAAAGTTGAAGCTCATTAGACTCAACCATCTTGCTCTGCAATGCTGGATTCTTTGAGTGTTGAATTACAAAGTGTTATCTAATTGTACAGATAAAATTATGTGGGGGATTCCATAAAAATAAAGCTACTATATTGGCATGATCTCTACTGAGAGTTTAATGTTGCATGGTGGTCAGAACGATAGACCATTATTGAGATGACTGGACTTTAATCACGCGGTTGCAAGACCCAGTACACCCGTCCTCTGCATGTTTCCAATTTATATGAGGGACATAACGATTATGACAAAGTGATTATCAAATAATACATGGAACCGAAACACAACCATGTTCAAAGTGAATAAATTGCGAATTGGATGGAAATGTGCGGTTAAATATATAAAAACATTTTGGAAACATAGCTAATATTGTGATCAGATCTTTCTGGTCAGTGTACAATCAAAATTTGCAACGATCAGCTGATGTTGGGATTGGTTCAACTTTTTTTGCGCAGCATAATAGATGTGCTACATTTATCTGAACATATTGAATTGATTTTTTTTTCCTCACAAAAACTATAAGGAAAGAAGCACAAATTGAAATATCGCATGGTAGTGTAAGAAATAGACCATTGTCACAGCAAGAGATATCAAGAATATAACATCTTTACAAATTTCTTGGTTGAGTTTTTCGTTTATTATCTTGACTTTATTTTTTTTTTTAATTGTTACAAACTCATAAATACGCGAATGTTTTTATTGTTTTTTTTTCTTTTATCTTCAGATCGTAGATTTTCAAAACATCAAGTGATAACTATGGTCATCAGAGCGAGTGACTGTAAATTGAAATGTACAGAGATTTGATGTGAAAAATGGATTCGCCTGTTTTGGGTTAGGCAACCACGGATGTCGATCTTTCAACCGTGGATGTACATCTTGGGTATATCAAGACTTATTACGATAAACGTGTAGTAATCACAGTGGCCTTTTATGACATGCATTGCTAGTCACAGCATTATTGCTGTTTACTTTATTTCGAGCACCACCAACACAGTAGGGATATTTTAACAAGATTTACAGTTTCCAAGTAAATTTAATATTGAGGAAGCAAAGCACATTACAAATTGGCCAGGTTTATGTAGTAGACACTCTATAATGAGCCCACGGGCACAGCCTCCATGCAACTTTTAATATATACACTAAACATAAATCTTATATAAGTCATTAAAGTGTTAAACAATCTATGAAGTTGAAAAATTTGTTCATGTTCGAAGATAGTTTCGGAAATGTCAAATCTGAGTAAATCGAGTTGAAAGTTCAGTCTTACAATCTGTCACAATATGTCACTGCATTCAAATGTTTGTTAAATGGAAATAAATTATGACTGACACTTGGATTTAATTGAATTGCATACACTGAATAAACGGTTAAATAGCAATATGTGTAATAGAATGTATGTACATTCAAATATTGTACACTCTATAAGATGTACATCAGTAGTGCCAACAATATATCTCGTGAGCCAAACCCTACCAGTCATTCATTTTTCTTTCGAGCCAAGATGATCTAAACATACTATATCTCTGCCCCTCTCCCCCCCCCCCCGTTCTCTCACCCAAATGAGGTCAGAAAACACTACTTGAACTCAAAAGGACTTATAGAAATACATATTTTTGACGCTATACCACATGTTAACTAAACACAATCCAGCCCACCTACCCAAAAAGGTTTACCACCACTGATCTATATTACCAATATTGTTATCTGGGAATGAACGCTGTATCTTAAAAGGGTCAATATCAATATCAATAAAACCCATAACCCTTCAGGGTCGTAGGGGTACCACATTGGAAGCTTTGATGTTAATTCTTGCAATGATTGTTCTGACCCAGCTATAAGATCAATATCATCAGCGAAACGCAAGTTGCAAATATGGCGACCTCTGATCGATATAGACGTGTTGTAGTCATGCAATGTCTCTTGTATGATGTGCTCTAAGTATATGTTAAAAAGTACTGGGGACATTATGCATCCCTGTCGAACTCCCACATTTGTTTTGAAGAACTCTCCAATTGTATTGTGTGACAAGACATCACTATTTGCATTTTCGTACAGAGCTTCAATAATGTCTATAATTGTGGTGTCAAAATTAAATTTCCTCAGTATGTGCCGCAGACCATCATGCCAAACACGATCAAAGGCCTTTGTAAAGTCAATGAAGTTGTGGTATAGATCACGTTGGTGCTGAATATGTTTTTCGATTAGTGTTCGGATGTTAAATATTTGTTCAACAGTGCTTCTGTTTGCTATGAAGCCAGCTTGTTCTTCTGCAATTATTTCTTCCGACTTGTGTTTTATTCGTTAAGTAGTATTTTGAGCATCACTTTCCTGGGGTGTGTTATAATGCTAATTGTTCTGTAATCTTAAAAGGGTAAAATATTCTAAATGTCCCTAGCAAATTAACCCGGAGACAACAAGGTGTGCGAAAACATTAAAAGATTAGACCCCAGGCAACGTATCGGACATGTACTACGCATGGAAGAAGAAAATGGGGAGAACTTCCGTAAGATGGACGTGTTAGAGTAGGATAGACACAAAGACATCAAAAATGAGTAAAATATAACGTTAGAACAATGCAAAAAAGTAGAGTGAAACAGAGCAGTAAAGCAAAGTAGCCATGTCAAAACTGAGTGAACCAGACCAGTAGAGCAATGTAGCCATGTCAAAACTGAGTGAATCAGACCAGTAGAGCAATGTAGCCATGTCAAAACTGAGTGAACCCGACCACTAGAGCAATGTAGCCATGTCAAAACTGAGTGAACCCGACCACTAGAGCAATGTAGCCATGTCAAAACTGAGTGACACAGAGCACTAGAGCAATGTAGCCATGTCAAAACTGAGTGACACAGAGCAGTAGAGTGAAGCTGCAGTGTCAAATCTGAGTGAAATATCAGTAAACCTATGCATTGGTGACAAAACTGAGTAAAATAGAACAGTAAAGCGATGAATCGGTGATAAACTAAAGTGAAACAGAGCAGTGGAACAATGCATCGGTTGCAAAACTGGAAAAAAAGAATGACAGAGGTACGGAATGATTGTTGCTGTTGACCCAAGAGTCAACGGCGAAACACTAACTGAAGAAGAAGGTAAAGCATCCCTACAGTAGATTATATATTTACCTCATTATCACATGAGGTAGCATATAATGGACGGAATATAGCACCCATCACAGCGTTTTGAAATTCCTGCAGACCTTGAGTGAGTACCACTGCTGAATTTATTCTACTCTTTCAAATGGTATTTCATCTGGATAATGCAGTCGAGGCTATTTCAAGTCTAGTCTTGATTTATTTGGTAGTACTTCCATATAAGTTACTGAGTATTTCTTCTTCTTCTTCAGCGTTCATTCTCAAACTCCTGCTGGATCTCTCTTGTAGCAGGAACATGATCTATTTTAGATTTCCAGCAGGATGCAGTTCAGAGAATGAAGTGCGTTGTGTCGCCGTTTTATTTGCGCCGATGGCCCGACACATCCGTCTTCGGCGGATTGAGTATTTAAAGTTATCAACGTCTTCAAGTTTCTATCCACTCACCAGGATACCAACAGGACTCATCTTGTCATCTCTACATGCCATTATCTGATTTATCTCGATGCTTATTTTTTATCCTTGTAAATTTAATCAAATATAGCTGTCTAATCTATTCATTAAAGAATGATATTGCCACAATAAATGGATGTATTAAATGTACATTATTTATGTATGTATGTCTGCGTGTGTGTGTGATGTATGTGTGTATGGATGATGGATGGATAGTATTGTAGGCAGGCAGAGATAAAAAAGGTGATATAAAGATAATAACAATATGACAGATTAATAAAATATGATTAGATGCAGAAATGTTAAGATAGATAGGTAGATTAATGGATGGATATAGAAAAATAAATATATAGACATATATATATGTGGTTATATATATATATATATATATATATATATATATATGTTGATAGATGGACGGATGAACAACACTCATTCACATTTCTAGAGAAAGACACATTCAGATTGACATATTCACTCAAGCGTGTCTAGCGACTGGCACTGGTCCCAGGCTTACACTAATCTTTCTGACAGGTCACTATCACTAAACTTTAAATGTGAAATATTTCAAAGGTCGGATCATCATAATATTTTTTTCTTTCAAATGACATTCCAAGATAATTAAATTCGGACAATTTTCCATGGTCATTTGCAATATATCGGTTACAAACAGATGGCGTCGCTAAACACATCAATGTATAGATCCTATATTTAATGTACATACCGATGTGTCCTGCGATGAATTTTAATAATCAGTTTTTGTTTGTGAATCTTGATGGTTTTCAAAATATAATAAAATATCGTCGACAGAGTCGATGTCTTCTAGTGATGTTTTGTTTATCCATTCAATTTCTAAATTTACGTTGGTTGCTACTAGTAACACATAAATATGTACGTCCTATTGTTAATATCAGTGCTACTAGTAACACGTATATAGCTAGGCCCTATGTTTAATTTCAGTGCTACTAGTAACACGTAAATAGCTAGGCCCTATGTTTAATTTCAGTGCTACTAGTAACACGTAAATAGCTAGGCCCTATGTTTAATTTCAGTGCTACTAGTAACACGTAAATAGCTAGGCCCTATGTTTCATTTCAGTGCTACTAGTAACACGTAAATATGTACTCCCTATTGTTAATATCAATGCTCCTAGTAACACGTAAATAGCTAGGCCCTATGTTTAATTTCAGTGCTACTAGTAACACGTAAATATGTACTCCCTATTGTTAATATCAATGCTCCTAGTAACACGTATATAGCTAGGCCCTATGTTTAATTTCAGTGCTACTAGTAACACGTAAATAGCTAGGCCCTATGTTTAATTTCATTTCAGTGCTACTAGTAACACGTAAATAGCTAGGCCCTATGTTTAATTTCAGTGCTACTAGTAACACGTAAATAGCTAGGCCCTATGTTTAATTTCAGTGCTACTAGTAACACGTAAATAGCTAGGCCCTATGTTTAATTTCAGTGCTACTAGTAACACGTAAATAGCTAGGCCCTATGTTTAATTTCAGTGCTACTAGTAACACGTAAATAGCTAGGCCCTATGTTTAATTTCAGTGCTACTAGTAACACGTAAATAGCTAGGCCCTATGTTTAATTTCAGTGCTACTAGTAACACGTAAATAGCTAGGCCCTATGTTTAATTTCAGTGCTACTAGTAACACGTAAATAGCTAGGCCCTATGTTAAATTTCAGTGCTACTAGTAACACGTAAATAGCTAGGCCCTATGTTTAATTTCAGTGCTACTAGTAATACGTAAATAGCTAGGCCCTATGTTTAATTTCAGTGCTACTAGTAATACGTAAATAGCTAGGCCCTATGTTTAATTTCAGTGCTACTAGTAACGCTAGTAATTAGGCATATATAAAACAGTTTTCAACACTGTGTGTAATTAAATGTAGGCTGTTCAAATCAACTGTAGCAAAGAGTAATACAAAATGCAACAACAGGATTTGAACCAGGCAAGTTCAGCTATCACTCACTCGTATCGCAACTTGAGTTTTACATACAAGTACAATGTTACATACAAATGTTGTACGGGGATAAGGTAGATTTTTTCGGAGATCCCTGTGGATTATCACTTGAATCTACGGATTATCCTTGAATTATTGACAAAGGAACCGGAGAAGGAAGTTTAACATTTTCAAAAAATTTGTTGATGTAATTTGGAGACATGCGCAAGCATGAATCACGAACTTCGCAATATGTATTCCTTCTTTTTTGCGCAAGCTCTATGACAATCACGCAGTTATTTCTTTATCATTTTAACAAAATGAACGTGACTTTTCTAGCTCTGTGACTGAAAGGTAGATAGCTAGTCTCAGACGTGGATCACTTACAGCCACGTCCAATTGTGCATCCGGACTGTAAAGAAAGCATTGGTAAATTGTTGAACGTAAATATTCCATAGAAATATGCCAAATAGACTTTCACTGATAGTAACGAATGAAATGTGCTTCCAACAACCAAATATTTCTCATTCATAATCCACATCGCAGAACCCAAACAGCGTCACTTATTCTGGCTGATTCGGCATTTTCAGTGCCATACGTTAGTTTTCGTTACGTAACATACGCTAAGTGACCAATTATCAATCGAATAAGCCAAAATAAGTGATGAAATTTTGGATCTGCGCGCAGGGCAATCTGGATAAGGACTTCCCAACATCATTGAACTGCAGTCTTAAACGTGATCATAATGACAAGTGCATGGACGGTATCATACAAATTTCTTCATAATTTTTCCATTACAACGGGCAATATAAATAGTGAATATTTAGATAATTGATTATGATACATTTTTGTAAATTGATCTTCCTACTGATAAAATTTAGCACATAATTTGTGTAGATAGAGCTTTTGATAGACCCAGTATGTATTGGGGAGTTTCCATATAATCATTATATAAAGTGTTACTGTTTATACAAGTATACACTATACAACATTGCAAGGCTTGAGAATATATCTGTTAATTGGCAGTTTTCCCGTCCTTGGTGAAGACAAAGATAAGGATACTGTCTAAAAGTCCCACAGGCAAATCTTGGACCAATGTAATGAAATATTGCTACTCAATGAAAACACACATAATAACACGCACACATTGACGTTTCGACCAAAAAACCTTTATCAAGTCTATATACACAGCAAAAAACGACGAGCACGAACGGCATTATTGACGTTCAGATAACAAAGATGAATGTAGATATAACCAAGAAGTGTTTGTGTGTTTGTTTTATTATGTGTGTTTCAAATTATTAGAAAAACTTCAATACTCTGTTCCAATCTTTCAATCTTGGATTTCAGTTTTACGCAGTGGGTACATACTAAAAGTCCCAACTATCGGTAGCTGGTCGTGACTTCAGCGCAGTTAAAATGGTAGATTCACATAGCACTGGCAATGTTAATGAAACGTGTAAATAGTGCGTAAACATTCTTCTTCTTCGTCCTCGTTTTCCAGACGCTGATATGGATTTCTTAAATGAGCTGTCGTGCTGTCACCAGTTCGGTGACTGAGATATAGAACTTGTCCATCATAGCTGTATAAAATCTCATAGTATTTTTTTCCCGTGTGCAAACATTCAAAGACCATCTAACAACAATGTATTATATATCTCATATGTTTCAATAATTAATTGTCAATAATAATAATACAGTATAGATGCAGTGGATGGTCGAGGGTTTAGACACCTATATCTCAGTGGTGGAGATGTCGGTTCAAATGTTCATGTGGCCATAACATTTCCACTTTAGGCGCAAAAGATTTAAAAAAACCTCAACTGGTACGCCAAGTGATAACAGTCAGTGCAAAGCTGTATGAACATAAATGATAAAGCCATAATTTACGTTCATACATTTTTGTGCCGATCTATAATATCCCCCCCCTCGCCCCATATTCAACATGTTTCAAGAATTCAGTCGCTACTGCTTGTTGTGCTTAGTTATGTGAAATGATGAAAAATTTACCCCCCCCCCCCAATATTCCTCCCAACACATTTTAAAAATAAAAGGACACACACAAAAATGCATGATTCTTTTCAAATTTTTTGAATGAATCAATTTCAAATAATATAATTCGTGTTTAAAACACTGAATTGTTACAGTCAACTTTTCTACCCCTCTCCACCCTGTAAATTATTGTACAACTTTCTTAGACTAACACCCCCCCCCTCCACATCAATTGTGGACGTAATTTATGGACAACTACTAAATTTCCCAAAAGTGTTGACTCATTGTTTGACCACAGTTGCGTATAGCGATGTCTAATCCTCAGGAATATTCGCCTCACTGGTTCATCATGGCTATAACAATCGATCTTTATTTCAAAATAAATAAACCATCTCATTAAGCATCCACAGTTGTCACAAGTAGTTTTTTTTAATCACCACGAGTAGACATTTAAAAACACACACAACTAACACGTCACGTGGTAACAGTCAGTGCAGCGCTGCCTGAACATAAAGGGTTACCATATTTTATCCATCATTACTGAAATTTAGCCATGTGTAGACACATGAGAAGGCATATAGCCAGCGTCATTGCTGAAATCTTGACATGTGTAGGCACATGAGTAGGTATATAGCCAGCGTCATTGCTGAAATCTTGACATGTGTAGGCACATGAGTAGGTATATAGCCAGCGTCATTGCTGAAATCTTGACATGTGTCGGCACATGAGTAGGCATATAGCCAGCGTCCTTACTGAAATCTTGACATGTGTAGGCACATGAGAAGGTATATAGCCAGCGTCATTGCTGAAATATTGACATGTGTAGGCACATGAGTAGGTATATAGCCATTGTCATTGCTAAAATCTGGCCATGTATAGGCACAGAACCGTAGATATGAATTCCCCAATGGAGAGAGTTTTACCACA
Organism: Meghimatium bilineatum; assembly: GCA_034231615.1. NCBI lineage: Eukaryota > Metazoa > Mollusca > Gastropoda > Stylommatophora > Philomycidae > Meghimatium > Meghimatium bilineatum. The sequence continues at coordinate 46,497,517 of CM067316.1, forward strand.
CAAAAAAAAGAAAACACAAATTCCTATATTTGTGTGCGTCAGGTCTTCGGCGGATGATACGAGGTACAATGTAAACTACGGGAACATTTAATAGCAAATATTTGCAGTTTTTAAGTGATTGTCTCGGTTACTACTTTATGTTTCCTAGACACAAAAGCAATGCAGATTTTATATTTGTATTATTTGCAACATAACCTTGCTTGAATTGGATAATGCTGAAGAACTACAGCCTGGGCGAAGTGTATAATATCAATTGTGTAGCGGGAGCCCAAAAGTACCACCTCGTGGTGCACCCTGGAAACAGAAATAGAGCTTCTCGTGCTGACACTGGCTAAAACTTTTGGGGATCGTGTCCGTTCTGTGAAAGTGGAGAATGCAGATGGACAGAGAATTGACAGCAAACGAGACACGCAATATCTCCCACACCTCTGAGCCAACGGCACTGTCGACACATAGTGGCGATAGTCAGTTCGGAGGGAGCATTGGAGTGCGGCCAATGGAGATGATATGAAGCGGGCAGATATTATGAGAAATATTAAGAGTGACTGCGTCAGACTCCATAAGAATAACATATTGAGTATACTGAGATATCAGCACAGCGCCATGTGGAAAGAGAATCGGAAAATATTTCATGGAAATCAGAAAAAAATATTGTCAGCTCGAGATAAACTTTTAGTAAAGGTGCTCTCAGCAAGTGCCCAACTCTACTTCGAGTACCGGTGCTCTCAGCAAGTGCCCAACTCTACTTCTAGTACCGGTGCTCTCAGCAAGTGCCCAACTCTACTTTTAGTACCGGTGCTCTCAGCAAGTGCCCAACTCTGCTTCTAGTACCGGTGCTCCCAGCAAGTGCCCGACTCTACTTCTAGTACCGGTGCTCTCAGCAAGTGCCCAACTCTACTTCTAGTACCGGTGCTCCCAGCAAGTGCCCAACTCTACTTCCAGTACCGGTGCTCCCAGCAAGTGCCCAACTCTATTGTCGAGTTTTTCCTATAGCGGAATCATGCTCGCGGAGATAAATGGTTCAGTGCCCGATGGGCACAATTGTCCAAGGAGATAAGCTCTGTTTAGCTCTAGAACAAAATTATAGTTTCATGTGCTCCTAAATTTGCGTATAGACTCAGACATGGACGAGGGGCTTACAATGTCGGTGACAACACCTAGGCTAAGAGAGCGAACGAGCCCGGACCAAACTTTTCTGTCAAGTTCTTCCTAAACCGGAACCAGACTCGCGGATGAGAATAAGTTCAGTACCCGATGGGCACAGGCGCAATGCGCTTAATTACATCAGACCAGTTCATTGGCTGTGAATTTCCTCGTGATGGACAAACCGTTCTTCATACAAAAGGTCAATACACTTTCGGGCATGGCGACAGGTAGGAAGGCTGTCACAGGCTAGGGTAGCCCACCAGAAATGTCAAGACATGCCGAAATCGGTTGTACTGGGTCTAAAAGGCGCACAACGGTGTAGTACAACGTCACTACGCTCCCGGCTGAAATCGCACGAATGTTCATGTTGATTACTATGGAGCGAAGGCACGATGAAAAAAACCCCGATAGCGCCGATACTAGGAATTGTATCTCCCTTGGAATGCTTGACACTCTCCTCCTTTACATAAACTAAAATATTTTCGGCTGACACAGTGGATCTGGATGGATCACAATGGATATTGACGATACAGGTTGCACCTGCTTTTAGCTTAATCTCTACAAATATGGTCTTGATAGGAGCCGACTTGTGATTACACAATAAAACCTTAGGAAGTTTTATCTAAATATTATTTGAAATTAGCTTCAACAAAAAAATCTATCTTTGTAGTTAATCATCTAAAACCTTCCTTATCTGTTCTTGATAATTTTGTTATTAACAGATTGATCCGTTCCATTCACTTTGCGATGTTGCTTCCTTAAATAGGTTATAGTATGTACCTCTTCAATCGTCTGATCGTTTATTTATGTTTTATTTTGTATGTGTATTATTAATTCTTCTTTACTCTGTTTTATTTATCTTTAATTGAGCAACTTTAATTATCAATTACTGCGACTACTTTTAGAAACATAGTTGTCTCCTGAATGTTCCTGTTGTTTGTGTGACATCAGACTTACATCATTTTCAATGTCAGATACTTTACAAAATATAAGTCAGATAAATATTTTAGAAATCACATCTGAGTCAGAAAGCATACATGCGTCAGAAATAACATATGTTAGAAAGCATACCTGGGTCAGAAATCACATATGTTAGAAAGCATACATGGGTCAGAAATAACATATGTCAGAAAGCATACCTGGGTCAGAAATCACATATGTCAGAAAGCATACCTGGGTCAGAAATCACATATGTCAGAAAGCATACCTGGGTCAGAAATCACATATGTTAGAAAGCATACATGCGTCAGAAATAACATATGTTAGAAAGCATACCTGGGTCAGAAATCACATATGTTAGAAAGCATACATGGGTCAGAAATAACATATGTTAGAAAGCATACATGGGTCAGAAATAACATATGTCAGAAAGCATACCTGGGTCAGAAATCACATATGTCAGAAAGCATACCTGGGTCAGAAATCACATATGTCAGAAAGCATACCTGGGTCAGAAATCACACCTGAGTCAGAAAGCGTGCTAAATTTGCCTTCTAAAACTTGTTACGTCCGATTTCAACCAATATCTCAAGAACCTTTGCAAGTATCACAATGCTAGTTTACATAGATGCAATTATCATTTTACAAATATCGCAATGCTAGTTTACATAGATGCAATTATAATATTCCAAGTATCACAATGCAAGTTTACTTGAATGCAAGTATCACAATGCAAGTTTACATGAATGCAAGTATCACAATGCAAGTATCAGAATGCACGTTGACATAAATGCAAGTATCACAATGAAATTTTACAAAAGAATAGTTGTCAGTTCTAAAATTAACATTACTTACAGTACTTTATTTTCAAAACTATTTCCTCCGTCAAACAATAACATGTTTTTAACGATGTTTTTCTTTGTTCTAAAAATTATAAGATTAGTTTTCATACAGAATGTCCGATAGTTTTCCTTTTTACATTGTGCACATCATACATGTTTATTATGTTTGCGGCACCATTTCGTCAACATCAGAGCATCTGACTTCAAAGACACACGAATTGACAGTCACGGGTTCCAGACAATAAAATGTGAAAATGTTCTCTACCTGAGACGATTCAATCAGTTCGACAAGTTAACACCATATTTTTAACAACAGCAATAAAGCATTAAACTCTAGCTTTCGAAGTTTTATAGAGCGCAAAGGTCAAGTTTCGGGATAAATTTAGCATCAACTTGTTAAACTATAAAATGGACGCGAAGTTTTCAAAATTGCTCAAAGATCTTCAGCAAATCTGTCTTGTGGAAGATCATTAAAATGTGCCACGTTGAAAATAGTTTATTGTCTTCTGCCTTAGCACAGTTTGAATGTAATTCCCTAAAACTACCTGTCATGAGCCTAGTATCCCGTCACGGCAGACAACCAAGTTTCTGAAGTACCATTTTATATGACAGTAAGAATGTAATGTTTCAAATGTAAAATCTACTTCAGTTTTAGAAAGTGTTGACTGCCATAGACACATATTTAAAACTTGAAGATTACGTTTATGGTTGGCTGATGATCCAGTGGTATATGGCCTTATGCACTTTGACCAATAATTTATGTTTATAAATTTAACTATAAATCTATCCTTATTTATATATATTTATTTTTGCAAACGTGCTTTACAGTTAACTTTAGTCACTCAATAAAGCCCATGACCAAATCGTTCCTCAAATATAGGTCCTGCGGATTACACTATCCTTCTTGGCTGATCCGACTGATTTAAACTTAATTAGTCACTGAATATAATTTGTGTATAGATCTGACATCTGCCCTATGCTCTAACTTCATCGCTAAAGGAAAATGAATGAAATTCTTAGTATGACCAGCTAATAAACGCGTCGACAATTGCAGACTTTATTGTTGAATAAATCCGTATCAATGAACGAGTCGGAATGGTGAACAAAGAAGAAAGTGAAGGGAAATACAACAAAGTATACACGTCTTTGAGTGAAAGCGATTGACTCGAACGTGTTATAAATAAACAATACTACATCAAGGATGTGTATCACGCAATAAAAATAATAAAAAATAAGCAGTATCAAAGAAATGCGTTTTCTTAGAGAAAAATTAGATCTCGGTTTCTCAAACTGGGGTCTTTTCCCCATCATAGATGGTCGATAATACACTTGGTGTATTTAACAGGTTAATGTTCCATAGAGGACATTAGAGCTTTAGAAAACACTGAACTGATCAAGATATTAAACGCATACAGTTGTGTCTCTGGGTCTCACCAATGGTCCACTAGACAGACCACCCATGCAACAGGAAACCTTAGTAGATGCTGCTTTATTGAGGTTATCTTCTTATAGAAGTTTCATGACACGTCATCTTTTTCGGGGATCTCCCTGGCGTAGTGGTTAAGCTGTGAGTGGTACTCTCGACAGGCGGCGTGCCGCTTCGTTGAGATGGACGGAGTACATATGGGAAACCGAGTACAGTGAAATGAATCTTCTACGGCTTTGAAACCCTTTTTTTAAAAACCATATACAATTAAGTTTCTCATGCTTTTATTTTGTTCTTGCAATGTGTTTTATGCTGTGTTACTTGTGTATATGTATGCACCTTCTGTGTTTGGGATGGAGCCAGATATTTACTGCGCAGCACTAGGAAGGGGGAACTGACACACTGTTTTTTCCTATGGCTGAGGCCCATCATAGAGGGACAGTGACTCAGGAAGTGACACTCCTTTTGACTTGAAAATTTGGTTGCATGCCTGGAGCAATAGATAAGTTCGATATAACCAGTAGTCAATTGGTGGCGGGGGATGAGCTTAGTGAATCCTATCCTGAATGCAGAGGCTCTGAGAAGTGCATAGGTTGAAACCTACCTTCCTGATGGTGTGATAGTTATTCTCTGGATCTAGCCCGGGGTTGCCGTAAATCCACAGACTTCCAGGAATATAATGGCATTGGGTCATAGGACAAGAACCCATGGACCGCTGGATCAGCAACCAACCAACGAACTATCAAGATATTAACAAAGATGGGAACTACTCGCTACTTTGTAATTACATAAAGGGAGACAAGTTGGTGCAATTCTATTTATAATAATTGAACCTTTTTAGCTGAGTCCTTGACATTACATTATTTATTCCAAATAGTGGCAGCCTTCTGCTGGAAACTGAAAGCTATTTCATTGCGCAAATATGAAAGTAAGTGTTAATATGAAAGTAAGCGTTCATGTGGAAGTAAGTGCTGTACACTTTGTGTATGTTTACTCATACACCTTTCAATAGTTTAAAAAGTCTTTTCTCTGTAGCGTAACTACTACCTTTTTTTATAATGTGTTATTATATAATGATAGTCCATACATACTCCCTGTAGCTTCCTAAAGGGAAAAGTACAGTATGGTGGGTTTTTTTACAGTATGGTGGTTTTTTTAAATATTATATAATAATATAGTATATGAAATATATGTTTTTTAAATATTGAATATGCTGGGTTGAGGGACACAACACAATATAATCTGCACGAAAGGTATGAAACAGTTAGAGAGAAAAATAACATTGAATTACGAGTCTTGACCTTGTGATGTTTCAACATATTTGTATAGAATTTGATTCAAATCTCGGTTGTAACAGTATGGCTTTTCAACATATGTGTATAGAATTTGATTCTTCTTCTTCTTCTGCGTTCGTTCTCAAACTCCTGCAGATTAGCAGGATGTAGTCTAGAGAACGGAATGCGCTGTGTCATGGTTTACAGCATTTCTGCGATATCTGCGTCTTTTGGACTGAAACATCCGACTTCAGCATGGCTTTGGGTCACTGACCCTATATGGGATGGGACAGCCAACTCCATCCCATAACCTCCTTAGTCGCCTTTTACGACATGCGTGGAAGGTAAACAGTGATGCTATTCTTTGCTCCCTTTTCGGGCCCCGGCAACACACGGACGAATATGATTCAAATCTCGGCTGTAACATTATGGCTATTTTTACAGTTTGTTTTAAAAGTATTTCCACAGGTGTTGATGAGTGCTGTAACCGTTCGCGGAGTTTACACATATTAAACCTCATCTCGATATGATACTTGCTGACAGCACTGTAAAGACTAAGTAGATCTGTAACCGAAACAGAGGACTCCAAAAAATGTAACCTACCTGTATTCTAGACTTCACGAACCAGTTTCACACCCAAATTCCTGGACACAAAGGAAATGATTTGACCACTCCAGGACAGGGAATTCAATGATAAATTATTGCGTCATTGATACGCGAATGCTCTAAGTAATTTCAGCATTCCTGTAACATCAAATATCGGTAACGTTTGCCCACCTGTTACCTATAATGAAGGAGAGAAGAACAAAACAGTAAAAACTTTCTCTGGAATTTATATCATAACATTTGACAGTTTCGGGTGGGGGGAGATTGAATGTAGCATTCTATATGTTAAAGTGACCTACGCTGTCAAATGTTTCAAGCCGAAAGTTACACTGTCAAATGTATCAGGCCGAAAGTCACGCTGTCAAATGTATCACACTCTTAGCAACATTTGTGGACTTAACTAAAGCATTCGATACCGTTAACAGAGAAGGACTGTGGAAGGTGCTTACAAAGTTCGGATGCCCCCCAAAACTTGTCACTGTGATACGACAATTTCATGACGGTATGTATGATGGCTAGTGTTATCTGCGACGGAGGAGTATCTCCTGCATTCCCTGTCACACATGGTGTAAAGCAGGGATGTGTGCTGGCCCCTACTCTCTTTAGCCTGTTATTTACGGCCATGTTAACGGAAACACACCATAGTAATGAAACAGCAGTCATAATGATCAATTACAGAACGGATGGTGGTCTTTTCAATTTATGTCTTCTAAAAGCAAACACGAAAACTAAATCTAGTACTGTTAGAGAATTACTTTATGCTGACGACTGTGCATTGTATGCTGACTCTGTCGTAAACATGCAGAGCACCATAGACCGCTTCTCAAAGGCCTGCAACAACTTTGGTCTCACTATTAACACCAAAAAAACAGAAGTCATGCACCAAGCAATATCAAATAGCCAACATACTGCTATTTCCATCATCGTCAATCAGGAAAAACTGCAGGTAGTCGACAATTTTACTTACCTTGGAAGCACTCTCTCTCGCGATGTCAACATTGATGTGGAAATTAACAATAGACTGGCAAAAGCTAGTGCTGTATTTGGCAGATTACGCAACAATGTATGGGACAGAAGAGGTATAAGAACAACCACCAAACTACAAGTATATCATGCTGCTGTTATACCAACCTTACTATACGCCTGCGAAACGTGGACAGTGTATGCTAGACATGCAAGAAAGTTAAGTCATTTCCATCTTACCTGCCTACGTAAATTACTAAACATCCATTGGTGGGACAAAGTACCAGACTACGAGGTCTTGGAAAAATCAACCTCAATAAGCATCCACACAATACTTATGAAGGCGCAGGCACGCTGGGCAGGCCATCTTGTGCGTATGGAGAACTCGCGTTTGCCAAAACAAATATATTATGGAGAACTCAAGGCAGGATTTCGAAAAGCTGGTGGACAGAAAAAGCGTTTCAAAGACACGCTCAAGTCATCCTTGAAACATCTTAACATTGACGTAGGCTCTTGGGAGAGCCTCGCTCAGGATAAAACAGCATGGCGTTACAGCATTAGAACGGGAGCACTATCGGCGGAAGAATTCAGACAAGAAACTGCAAGACAGAAGCGGACACGTAGAAAAGAAAAAACATCTCAACCTCACACAGATACCTTCTATTGTTGTCAATTCTGTAAAAGAACATTGGACTTGCTAGTCATTTAAAAACGCACTATTAACTTTATTATTTTATTATTTATTGTTATTATTATTATGGTTGAGTTTTTGGTCATCGTCGATCACGACGGACGAACATCATCATGAAGCCGAAAGACACGCTGTCAAATGTATCAAGCCGAAAGTCACGCTGTCAAATGTATCAAGCAGAAAGTCACGCTGCCAAATGTATCAAGCCGAAAGTCACGCTGTCAAATGTATCAAGCCGAAAGCCATGCTGTCAAATGTATTAAGCCGAAAGTCACGCTGCCAAATGTATCAAGCCGAAAGTCACGCTGTCAAATTTATCAAGCCGAAAGTCACGCTGTCAAATGTATCAAGCCGAAAGTCACGCTGTCAAATGTATACAGCCGAAAATTACACTTAAATGTATCAAGCCCAAAGGAGCAGCTATTGGAGCACGTAAACTGTAGACCAAGTTGTTAACACAAGGCATATTCTGTTTGTCCGATTACTCCTGCAAATCAGCGGTAGTACGAGCACGACTACAGAATTAGAAAACAATCTCCACGAGAAATTCTTTCAAATTGGATAATGGTCGCTTGTTCATTGCATGTTGTCTGTTCATCCATACTTTCATACATTTGTTGTCTGAAAGTGTACATCCACGTTCGTACATACATTTGTTGTCTAAAGTGTACATCCACGTTCGTACATACATTTGTTGTCTAAAGTGTACATCCACGTTCGTACATACATTTGTTGTCTGAAAGTGTACATCCACGTTCGTACATTCATTTGTTGTCTGGGAGTGTTCATCCATACGTGCATACATTTGTTGTCTGAAAGTGTACATCCACGTTCATACATACATTTGTTGTCTGAAAGTTTACATCCACGTTCGTACATACATTTGTTGTCTGAAAGTTTACATCCACGTTCGTACATACATTTGTTGTCTGAAAGTGTACATCCACGTTCGTACATACATTTGTTGTCTGAAAGTGTACATCCACGTTCGTACATACATTTGTTGTCTGAAAGTGTACATCCACGTTCGTACATACATTTGTTGTCTGAAAGTGTACATCCACGTTCGTACATACATTTGTTGTCTGAAAGTGTACATCCACGTTCGTACATACATTTGTTGTCTGAAAGTTTACATCCACGTTCGTACATACATTTGTTGTCTGAAAGTGTACATCCACGTTCGTACATACATTTGTTGTCTGAAAGTGTTCATCCACGTTCAAACATACATTTGTTGTCTGAAAGTGTACATCCACGTTCACACATACATTTGTTGTCTGAAAGTGTACATTCACGTTCATACATACATTTGTTGTCTGAATGTGTACATCCACGTTCGTACATACATTTGTTGTCTGAATGTGTACATCCACGTTCATACATACATTTGTTGTCTGAATGTGTACATCCACGTTCATACATACATTTGTTCTCTGAATGTGTACATCCACGTTCATACATACATTTGTGGTCTGAATGTGTACATCCACGTTCATACATACATTTGTTGTCTGAAAGTGTACATTCACGTTCATACATACATTTGTTGTCTGAATGTGTACATCCACGTTCATACATACATTTGTTGTCAGGGAATGTTCATCTATACGTGCATATATTTGCTTTCTGAAAGTGTTCATCCACGTTCATACATACATTTCTAAGATATTACTGAGCTCGATTCTTTAAATATAACTTTAGAGATAAATTCATGTTGTCTTCAATCAATCATCAATTGCAGTATTCGCAACACGGGCTGGTTGCAACAGACCTCCAACATCCACAGTCTCTTGTTTTGGTGGTACACTCTGCTAGACAGTAACATATCCTTCTTGTGATGTTACTCTACCACTTGTAATGTTGTCTTAGAATGCGGTAATAAAGTTAGTTAAAACTTTGACTTTTTTACGCATCGGAATAGTCATGTGAGAAATGTAATTATATTTTTTACTTCACAGCAAACCGTAGTTCTCATTGTGGATTCTGACAATGTACAAATGTAATGTCTCAATCAGAGGTTGATGGTTGTGAATGTGTTAATAAAGCCATTAAGGATCGCATGCAATAGTTAATGCTCACTTCATGTTTCGTATATTTATCAAATTTCGTTAGGAAAACATAATTGTCATCTGTTGTTTCATAAAATATTGCCCTGGAACCATTAAGATGTAGTTAGATTTACGTAATGTTAGAAGCAATTAATCGCAGTAGGAAGAGAGAGAAGGGCTACGATATCACAGTGCACATTAGTGGTATGAAAGAAAGAGTAAAACAAAGTGTTATCAATAGTTATCGGAGAACATGACTGCTGGATATATGACTGAGTTCTGTCCAGTTGAAAATTCCATCTATGGCGTCACGTCGGTGAGCGATCAAATAGATATCCATGAACGCAGATGATTCTCTACACATATTTCACTATTGTACATTTGTAAGAGACTTCATCTATCTGTCCACCTCCACCTGTTCACTACATTTACCTAATTCACACATTATGAGCAATGTGTGCTCTGATTCTTTCATTCATGACTTATCACACTTGATTAGTTTTCCCTGTCTCTCATTTCGGTGTTGGTGTAAGGTGTATGGGTCGTAGTTTTGCAACATTGACATATGCCCTTTCCTGACAGATTATCACCTGAAGGTACGGAATTAGGTGCTAGAAGTGGTGCTAGGCGGAGTGAAATTTGTGAGGGACTGAGTGATTAGGCGTAATCCGAGCAGAATAAAGTCAATCCTCTACAACTTTTAATTCTTTCCTATTATTCTGTGTGCACTTTACTTCTTGTAAGTATCAGTATATACCTTCGCTACATGAGATAAATTAACATTCAAACAAAAGCAAGAAATAACAACAACAAAGACATGTCTCTGCAGCTGGAATATGTTTCTAGCCTGAACTGCCCAATCGTGGCAGAGGAACCTCCCTCTTCCAACAAATTATCAGTCAGATAAAGCCACTACAATGGCCACGTTTGTCAGCAGTTTGCCACCCAGTAATCACTTGTTTGCCTAAATTGCTCCAATTAACTCTAAATTACCCACATGTTTATTGAAGTGCCCGCAAACATGTGGTATTGATTACATTTAATACCCGTCTGATTAGTTTGTTTGTTTGCATGCTTATTTCCACATTAAAGACTGCTTTATTTTCAACATTTCCCAGTTATGCGGGGTTTTCAAAATGAGTAAAAGAATCAATAACGAAATGCACATAATCCAATTTTTAATTAGACTTAATTGTAGAAAAACAGTAATCAATGATTTTACGCGAGATAAAATATTATTAAGAACTTTGTTTTCGTCTGTAATCAATTAACTAGGAATTTTTAGAAAAGTATCAAATCTGGGTGTTTTTTTTTCATGTGATGCTGAGATTTAATTAAAAATCGATGCTAGAAACTCCCCGATTGTTTTGCCTGTTTGGATTTTGCAAACATTGCATTCATACTTGGTTGAATCTGAGGTTTAAAAACCTGGTTAAGCTGCCATCAATACACGGATCATAGCTATTTTGAAGTACACAATCTCTTTTATGTCAGACCGGCTCAGGAATAAATATATCAAACACTCGCTACAGCTGGCTATGAAAATTAATTGCGACCCTGCTCATACAAATGAAATCGCTATTAAACTGTAAAGGAAATTGCTGGCCGTTTTATTATACCATACTACAGGATTGTTAAGTACTTTTGTGAAAATTTCGTTCTAGTGCTAATGTGCACTCTTGTTCTCTCTAGAATTATCTATTTCTTCCCTTCTAACTCGTTTCTATGAAATTTGTTTTATGTAAAAATTATGTCATTGTGTACTACTGCATCAATGTATTCTGCATGAATGAATGGAGTATTATATGAATCTATTGCAAGTAGAAAACAGGACAAACGGACACTTTTATTGACAATTTTTCCTAGTATTAGAAATATATTTGCCCTTGTCATTATTTCAAACTGAATTATCGTTCTTGCACTAGATTTGCTGATGAGTTTAAATATATGCACAGCTTTAGTTTCCACTTGGAACAAATCAGATTCACTCTGAAAAGTTTATACGTTAAGTATAGTTATAACTAGGAACAATTCCAGATTGTGATTCTTCTTCAATTCATAGATTTGTTTCTTGTTTAGAAGGGAATACAATTTTTACAGTAACACTTTTGCTGCTGCACGTTTTCTTGTTCAGCAGTGAGCATCATTTCTATAATAATAAGACCCATTGCCCGTTAGGGTCGTAAGTGTGCCATACGGGAGACATCAGCACTTTTTTTTTCTATTGAAGTAGTTTTGAATACAATGTTGAAGTTTGGTCATAATTAGAGATTTTAAGTCTACATGATGATGATGTGCATGTAAGGAGACATGATTCCTTGTCAAAAACAATACTGCAGGGAACTGTCGAAGGTGGAAGAAGCAGAGGAGGGGAAACAGGCATGGGCAGATAACATCAATAAATGGACAGGACACGATTTTTTTCTCACTCATCAGCATCGAGGAGGATTGAAATTGCTGGAGGACTCTGTCTGTTGAAGTATCCAATGTGATACCCATACAACCCCGAAGGGTTACGATTTTATGATTTGAAGATGATGATGATAAGGGTGATTCTGATGACGATGATAATGATGACAATGGTGTTGTTGATGATCGTCATCATGATGACAGTGATGATGCTGATTTTGAAATATTTTACATGCTATTATTTCTGTTCTGTAATCAGTGTAACCTAATACCGCATGTCCTTTATTTCTCTGTATATGAATTATCTTAGAAATAATAAAAGAACCACTTGTGTATTCGCCAGAAATCAAACACGGAACGACATAGACAATTATATGACTGCAGAACAGAATAAAAAATCATATATAAATGAAGCTTGCGATTTTTACACAAAATACCCTAGTTATGCATTTTACATTTAAATGTTATAGATGAACGTTAAATTAGGCGTAATTTTAGGGAAACCCTAAATCTTGGAAGTTTATCAGAGCGTTCATTAAAACTGTTGAATGAGGCAAATCCCTTAATTGACAACGGCTATAGAGAACGGACGAGAGGGTGAAGGCCATTATTTAAACATTTTTTATAGCTCTACTTCCTGCATGGCCAAATGTCTCGTTGCCTGGCTTCTTGCCTTTAGCAAATTGTAATGGGTTCAGGTGCCTGGGTGCCTGAGAGACTGGGATCAAATTATTAAACACTTCATACAATTCCCAAGCTCTATGAATTATTTGATTCTGGCAGTAATACAGTGGAATCCTATATATCAAATTGGACCGGACCGACGATATATTTATGTAATAACCACAATTCGCTATATACAATAACGAATAAATAAATATGGATTATTGAAATGTGTGGTTAAATAGGGAAATTTGTTATAAAATAAACGAGTACGCTATAGAGAGACTCCGTTATAAAGGCAATCCTCAATATTCTCTTTTAATCTGTTTAGTTTATTATTAGCGTCAAGTGTCGTCTCCGCATCAAATATGGCTGCGACAGAACTCGAATATCATGTCTCGTGCTTTAGTGATACACGCTGGCATACTGTATCCACTCCATCTTATGATGATTCCCTATCATGTTTATCTATGCTTAGCTGTTACTCGTCGGCTCTGGACTCTACTTGCAAGTTAAGGTCTTCAATCACTTCTACTTGCAAGTTAAGGTCTTCAATCATTTCTACTTGGAAGTTAAGGTCTTCAATCATTTCTACTTGCAAGTTAAGGTCTTCAATCATCTCTACTTGCAAGTTAAGGTCTTCAATCATGTCTCATGTCTTTTAATACGTCAAAAATAATAAATTGTATTTTGTATTTCTTCAAATATATTTTTATTTCTCAATTGGTAATATTTTCAAAACATCACTCTTGATTGTCTTCCTTCCATGGAGTTCTACATAATCTTAAATCAATCTATATCTTGATGGGATCGATTTTGTCTGCTAGATTTGTGCTCATTATCCACTTTTCTGAACCATACATTAATGTGGAGTAAATGTAACGGTATGTCCCATGGCAGAAACCTGCCGTAGGGAATGAAGATAACGCTTAAGGTACTAAGCCGCATCAACTATTAGGTGGGGTTGAAAGTTGCCTTCCTTGCTGTCTTTACCACCCCTAACTCATGCGCCAGGTACTTATTTACAGCTGAGTCGACTGGAGGAGTGGTCGCGTCAAGCGAGAAATCACATTCCGAATTTTGCGTCTGTTCGGATGTAGTTTCGGACCTGGCATGCTGTAACCCGATGATAGTAAGATGTATTTTCTTCCCACCATTATCTACTCCTACTTATAGTTTCTCTCCACTGCCCATATCTGCTCGGTCGTTTCTTTCTTTTCTCCTTTTTTTCTCTTTTTTATTTTTCATCTCCATCTCTCTCTCTCTCTCTCTCATCTGATCTCTCGTATCATCCTCTTTTGCGTTTCCATCACGACTGTATGCTAATACTCATTGCCTGTTGCCATTTTTAAGGTAAGTATATTAATTTATCCTCATTTATCTTATTTTACTTGCTATTACACCTTAACTATTTTCACTCCTCATCTCCTTCTGTGCACTTTCCCCTCCTCACTTCTTCCCATACCCTCTTCCTCCCTGCTATGCTGCTCTATCTCTGCTTCCTCTGCTATCTATTCGTTATACTCATTGCGTGTTGCCACTTTTGAGGTAAGTATCTTAATTTAACCTTATCTATTTTACTTGCTACCACACCTTATCCATTTTCGCTCCTCACCTCCTTCCGTGCACTTTCTCTCCTCACTTCTTCTCCCCATACTCTCTTCCTCCCCAATATGCCGCTCCCTATTTACTTCCTCACTATCTATTCACTATCTCTCCTCCTCTTTCCTCCCTATCAACCACGTTTGTTTACATGTAAGATTCGTTGTACCGTTGTCTTTCGTTTGTCCTGATGAAGGCTTAATAGTCGAAACGTCGTCTGTCCCTGTATCTCGTTGTTAGGTTATGTTATGTTTTATTTTGGTAACACATCTACCTAGTTTTGTTTATCTTGACATTTGCCCGGTGTTACTTCAGCCACCTGCTTCCTGTTTAGGGTTGTTACCCAACACTGGAACATTTATCCCTATGGTTGGTTGGTTGGTTTCTGATCCAGCGGTCCATGGGCTCATGTCCTGTGACACAACAAGCGTACTATTCAACTAGGCTACCGTGCTCCTCAATAACATGTATTAATTGTCATTTGTATTTTTTGATTTGTTTCCTGTTAATAGTTTCCTTTTGCTATTTAAAGTACTTACAACATTCCTATTCTCATTTTAAGACCTGTTTTACATCTACAATCATTTGTGATTATGTGTCCAAGAGACAGATAATAGTCTACTTCTTGCAGTACCTTTATTGGTATAATTTTTTTTAATTTATGATTTTTTTCCTATTTGATTTTGCTAATTATCCGTATTTGCTGATTTGTTTTCTATATGTTAATACGTAGTCTACATTCTCTGCTTGACTTCACTCCTCGATCTATTAGTTTTCTAGCTCCTGATTACTAAGAGGACTGAGACATCTGCATATCGTAACTATCAAACTGTTCCAGACTCCCTCCCATCTAGTTATTGATGTAATCTGATGTAATATATAACCTGACGAAGATTATAGATTGAAAATTTACCTGATTTCGTCTTTGTTCACTTTATCATTATTTGTTTTATCATCTATCTGTAGTAGTAGCGGATGTTTCTAACATATTTACTTATTACATATATTTACTATCGTATCTATGTCACAGCGATCATACCACCTAATCCCTGGATCTTCTCTGGGCTGTTGGTAATAATATGTGAGTTTTTAATGTCTTTTCTTCTTCTTTTGTAGTATTGTCTGTATTGTTTTGTTTCATTGTTGTTGTTTTTTTACTTCCTTGTTCTTCAAACAGATGCCACATCTTCTGCCCAATATGTAAATACTACTGTCTTATCAAATATACAGTAATTTGTCAACTATTATTTTTTATGGAACCACCACTATTTACATGATTTTTTCTTATTTGTGTTCTGTTTATTTCCTTGTGCATTTCCCTAGTCTTCTGTTGTTGAAGTTCCATCCCAACTATTTCTCTGTATTTTACTAATTTGGGTTAGGAATATCAAAAGCTCAATATCATTTACTGATTGCTCTTGATCACTTTAAAGTCGATGTTAGTGAACACAATGAAAGTCGATGTTAGTGAACCCAATGAAAGTCGATGTTAGTGAACCCAATGAAAGTCGATGTTAGTAAACCCAATAAAAACTTTAACAAGATTTAATACGTGTGGAATATGTAACAAAACGACGTAATGAGTGTACAGTTCCGAAAAGACATATATCGCTGTTTATGTTTATTTTCGCATGAATTCTTCTGTATGAATGTTAGAGATAAAGACGTACTATGTCTCTGGTTATGTCCTATTTATGTTTGCCAACCTTACAGCAAGTAGCATAATTGATTCCTCCAGTACCAAGTCCTAAATTTTCCGTATAGGACGAAGGTCTAATTGGTCCGTGCAACCTGAAGGCTAATTGGTCAGTGTTTGGTGTATGAACGGGGTTTAAAGTGCCATGTGGTTACGGCACCAGTTATGAAGGGGTTTTAAGTTGGTGCTCTCTCACATATATCCAGATGATAACATAAGTATGAAACAAGGCTGTAACTCCAGCGTTCACATATACTTCGTAACTTTATTGTACATATTCGTTAAAATCCAAAAAGGCATAACATCAACTCTCAACAAAAATATGACTTATCCAATATTCTGGAATCTGCTCTCAACGAAAATATGACGTATCCAATATTCTGGAATCTACTCTCAACAAAAATATGACTTATCCAATATTCTGGAATCTACTCTCAACAAAAATATGACTTATCCAATATTCTGGAATCTACTCTCAACAAAAATATGACTTATCCAATATTCTGGAATCTACTCTCAACAAAAATATGACTTATCCAATATTCTGGAATCTACTCTCAACCACAAAATGACGTATCCAATATTCTGGAATCTTCTCTCAACAAAGGTATGACTATCCAATCTTCTGGAGTCTGCTCTGTATTTTCAGAGTCTCGTGGACACGACTGTCCGGCGCAAGGGCCCAGCTCTGACTGCCTCTCGTTCAAAGCCAACTATGGCACTCCTTCTCACTCTTTCAATCCATCTCCCCCTTTCATTCAACATCGGTCACACTATTTATCTCGATACTCATTTAAATGTGTCTCTAGTCTAGCGATCTCTTCTGTCTTTGTACTGGAAAGCCTTCAAGTGACCGCGGGACACAATTCCGCGTATCCGCCTTTTGTGTTTCTTGTTGCCATTAAACCATTATCGGCTGACGGTTCAGGATTCATTATTCGATATCAATCTCTGTTAACTGATACCCTGTATTTCATGTGGTGGCTAGCGATGGTTCTAAAACTAGTTGGGCTCGTGGTACACGGCCACAGGAGTAACGGTTGTGATCATCCAAGAATTTTACAAACATGTGCAATGTGTGTGTGTTGTTGTTGTATGCTTGGTTTTGAACTAATGGTCCACATTTAAAGTGACTTGAAAACAAAAGTTATTGGATGTCTTGACTAACTATTGCATCCTTTTTTTTAGGAATGAAGGAAGGTTGAATTATATTATATGGAAAATGTGTTGGCAGACAAAATTACGCTACCTATACCATGACTGTCTACAGTATAAGAGGATAAGGAGAAATCAATCTAACTAAAATTACTAGTTTAACTGTTCCCTTGATTGTCATGTTCTGTCACACAAAATATAGTCATATTGTGACCAATCAATATTACGGGAATAGTCAAATGAGTCATTAAGAAGATTTAATTTCCCATTAGCCAGTAGTTCTTACATCGTAGATGGTCATGACTGAGTGGATCTGGTTCATCTATCTCTTGCTACCTTCTATCTCTTGCTACCTTCTATCTCTTGCTACCTTCTATCTCTTGCTACCTTCTATCTCTTGCTACCTTCTATCTCTTGCTACCTTCTATCTCTTGCTACCTTCTATCTCTTGCTACCTTCTATCTCTTGCTACCTTCTATCTCTTGCTACCTTCTATCTCTTGCTACCTTCTATCTCTTGCTACCATCTATCTCTTGCTACCTTCTATCTCTTGCTACCTTCTATCTCTTGCTACCTTCTATCTCTTGCTACCTTCTATCTCTTGCTACCTTCTATCTCTTGCTACCTTCTATCTCTTGCTACCTTCTATCTCTTGCTACCTTCTATCTCTTGCTACCTTATATCTCTTGCTACCTTCTATCTCTTGCTACCTTCTATCACTTGCTACCTTCTATCTCTTGCTACCTTCTATCTCTTGCTACCTTCTATCTCTTGCTACCTTCTATCTCTTGCTACCATCTATCTCTCGCTACCTTCTATCTCTCGCTACCTTCTATCTCTTGCTACCTTCTATCTCTTGCTACCTTCTATCTCTTGCTACCTTCTATCTCTTGCTACCTTCTATCTCTCGCTACCTTCTATCTCTCGCTACCATCTATCTCTTGCTACCATCTATCTCTTGCTACCTTCTATCTCTTGCTACCTTCTATCTCTTGCTACCTTCTATCTCTTGCTACCTTCTATCTCTTGCTACCTTCTATCTCTTGCTACCTTCTGTCTCTTGCTACCTTCTATCTCTTGCTACCTTCTATCTCTTGCTACCTTCTATCTCTTGCTACCTTCTATCTCTTGCTACCTTCTATCTCTTGCTACCATCTATCTCTTGCTACCTTCTATCTCTTGCTACCTTCTATCTCTTGC
The DNA here is from genome assembly GCA_034231615.1 of Meghimatium bilineatum. Classification (NCBI taxonomy): domain Eukaryota; kingdom Metazoa; phylum Mollusca; class Gastropoda; order Stylommatophora; family Philomycidae; genus Meghimatium; species Meghimatium bilineatum. The sequence continues at coordinate 46,516,180 of CM067316.1, forward strand.
TACCTTCTATCTCTTGCTACCTTCTATCTCTTGCTACCATCTATCTCTTGCTACCTTCTATCTCTTGCTACCTTCTATCTCTTGCTACCTTCTATCTCTTGCTACCTTCTATCTCTTGCTACCTTCTATCTCTTGCTACCTTCTATCTCTTGCTACCTTCTATCTCTTGCTACCTTCTATCTCTTGCTACCTTCTATCTCTTGCTACCTTCTATCTCTTGCTACCTTCTATCTCTTGCTACCTTCTATCTCTTGCTACCTTCTATCTCTTGCTACCTTCTATCTCTTGCTACCTTCTATCTCTTGCTACCTTCTATCTCTTGCTACCTTCTATCTCTTGCTACCTTCTATCTCTTGCTACCTTCTATCTCTTGCTACCTTCTATCTCTTGCTACCTTCTATCTCTCGCTACCTCCAGATTTGTTACTGTTTTAGTGTTTTGTAATCTTGTACCCAATCTCTGTCTTGCATCAACCACAATGCAAGTTTGCTGATAGTTTTGTATTTTAAATTACTTCGAATTTTATAATTCCTAATTGTGCATACACTGTCGATTTCTTAAACAGTTAATGTTCTTTGATCTTTGTCGACGAAATAGTAATTTAACGACTAAAACACAATTTAATTTCAAGTCAAGATTAACCAAGCTTGGGCGTGTCTCCATTTGCTTTTTACGAACTTTGTAAATGTGTGTGTCGAATAATATGTTTTAACTGATAACTTTGTAATTGTGTGTGTCGAATACTATGTTTTAATTGATAACTTTGTAAATGTGTGTGTTGAATAATATGTTTTAATTGTGTTTTTGTCATATCTTTGAATCAACATTGACTAGTGAGTTGAAAATATGACATTAAAATTCAAGGAAACAAAGAGAACAGTTTAGCTTCCCTGGAAATATAATTGTACAACTATTGTAATCTTGTACAGTACAACTGTATTCATTATGATAACAATGTAAATGAAACATGAAGCACTCTGGAGACACCAATATAAATATTAAAGTAAACTGCAGTGAGATGAATTAAATACAGTAATATTTATTTCAATTCTCTTGCAATTCTTGCACCATCTTAAGAGTATGCAAATCACTGCTTACCATTTTCTGGGAAACTGCTGCCCACAGATAAATCGTCATTGTTAAGAACAGGCGTACACTTCGTTTCTGGCGATAGATATGATGTAACACAGCATAGAAGATCATCTAAAGTAAATGCATGCTGAAATCGAATGTGTTGGACGACAAGGCACGAATTAAACTAAACTAAACTAGCAGAACAATGTATTTCATATTTCACAATTCGCGATGACTATATGAAAACGAACACGGAAGAAGAAGATTATGCAGGAAAACAAATCGTCATGCATTATTGAATATGCACGTAACATCACTGTGCAATCTATAACTTTAATTTTTTTAATTGAAGTAGCAGGAATTTAACATAACAAACAAAATTAGCCAACTGAAACAAAATTCATCAGGAAAAAAAAGACAGACATTAAACTAGAAGGAATACAAAAAATGACCGAAAGACAAGAAGCCAAAATGGAAGTAGTAAATACACAGAGGAACACAACAATTAACAAACACAAAATGCAACAACGTATATATTAAAATAAGAACAGAAATGAAATATCAGAAAGCATGACTGGAGAACATAGCAGAGGGAATGAAGCAACAAGTTAATATGAAAGTAATCAGGAAAAATAAACGTAGTGTTTTAAATCGTAAGTAAAGCATAAAAGATTGGACAATGATGATAATAGTAGAACATCAACGGCGTAGAAGCATGTCGCTTCCTGTGCAATAGCTACGGTGTACAAAATTGTCACTCCCTATGCCAAGAGGTAGAGTTTTACTTTCGGCTCAAGGCTAGTATTTCACTGTCATTAAGTTCTTGGGGGCAGTATTTCAGATTGTGTGTAAGTCCCACACAATTGTACCCAGTCAATGAGGCTGTACAGTGCGATGCCATGAGGTGAATAGTCGTCTACACTTTACTACAACCATAGTGGACTCTGCTCTTACACGCTTACCATCTCGAAGCATGCTGTATGTAAAACAATGATTGATTCCGTCTTAGATTTCCAAGCTAGCTACACCCATGTCAAAGCAACAATACATGACATGTTGTGTTATTGAAAAGCATCCTTCTAAATTGACGAATTTGACTTATTCTGTGATTTTAATTGGCTGATAATACAAAGTATACACAAAGTAAGCAATGACGTAAGAATTTGATAATTATATTATTAAGATCTAAAATAATATATTAAAATGTATCTATATTATAAAGATACATATAAAGTAAAGAGCTAAGAGATACGAGACATTTAAATGAGAAAAACAATAATATATGTATCAGCAACAAGCTACAACGCGGAGACAAAAACACAGACACAAGTACAAAATGGCGGAAAACATGGATTCAAGCCAACAATATGAAAGATAAAAACAAATAACGCAAATATAGAAATGTTATTCTTTAATTACATTTAACAAAACAACGTTGGAAAATAAATTCGATTTAGGAAGTCGAAAAGTGTTAGTGTAAAAATAACAGTCGAGTGCTGAACTTTTAAATTCCAAAATATTAAAAAAGAAACAACAAAAAAATCACTTAATATTGAATTATCTTGTTTGGATAAAACTGAGTAGTAAATATGTCTAGGCCATATTTCTGTTGATTTTCTTTACGAAGCTACTACCACTTACCACCTCTTGCTATGCTCTTCACCAGCAGCGATGGAATGAGTGATATTGTTGCCCTCGGCAGGAAAGTGACTGCTGAAATATTCCGGACTAAAAGGATGTCATTTTCCTGCCACGAAAGTTACTCTCAACATTCCCTGTTATTGTGTTGTCTTCACTATGAATCTTATTAAGTTTTCAGTTGGAGTCGAGAAAACGTACTTAACAATTTGCTACACATAAAGTAAAAAAAAAATTAAATTAAAGAACCAGAGAAATTGATAGAAAACAGAAAGACATTTGCAATAGAAGAAACAAAATATAATTTTATTTGAAGTAAAAAGAGTGTAAAATCCGCTAAAATATTACATGCTCAAAGTATATCCTGAAGAGAACATTATTTTTCACGTTGTTTTTTTTTAAAAATATATATTTTACGGTGAGGAGCGCTCCTTTCATTCTCCGATGTAGACATGTTGTTGTATCAGAGCATATAACCATACATATAAAGAAGTTCGCAGTTCAGGTATTACTGCCACCAATGCATCTGAGGGTCACAGACACTAGTAGGTTTATTTTATACATAGCATGATCAAATTAACGTGCACTGGGGTAGGTGGAAAGGGGGGTCGGTGGAGGGTCTTAAAACAATCCTGGAATGTGAAACTAGTACATGCAAGCTGGTATTGTTTAACCTACTCATTAACCTATCTCCTAAGGTATGCTGGAAAGTGATATATTAACCTCTGTACTACAGTATCCTGACAAGTGATACGTTAACCTATCTACTAAAGTAGGCTGGAAAATGATGAATTAACCTCTCTACTCAGTAAGCTGGAAGTGATACATTTACGGCTCTACTAAAGTAAGCTGGCAAGTGATACATTAACCTCTACTAAAGTCAGCTGACCAGTGATACATTAACCTCTACTAAAGTGAGCTGGCAAGTGATATATTAACTTCTCTACTACAGCAAGAAGTGTTACAGTACAAATATAAACAAGTGTTTAATGTAAAACAGAAAGAGAGAGAGAGAGAGTTAGTCTTTGAATTGATACATTTGAAATGTAAGAGAACAAGAAATAGTGATATTATTTCTTCTTACATTCACTAATACTTAGTAATAACGTGGATAGTAAGAGAGATAGAGACATAGAAAAGAGGCAGAACGAATCAGAAGGGCAATTTTTTTTCTATAAATAAATATAAATATATATCTGTGAGATAGACACGGACATCGTTGTGTAAACTAGAGTAAAACCACCTCTTATTACCTATCTATCTACCTACCTACCTACCTACCTACCTACCTACCTACCTACCTACCTACCTACCTACCTACCTACCTACCTACCTATCTATCTATCTATCTATCTATCTATCTATCTATCTATCTATCTATCTATCTATCTATCTATCTATCTATCTATCTATCTATCTATCTATCTATCTATCTATCTATCTATCTATCTATCTATCTATCTATCTATCTATCTATCTACCTACCTACCTACCTACCTACCTACCTACCTACCTACCTACCTACCTACCTACCTACATACCTACCTACCTACCTACCTACCTACCTACCTACCTATCTATCTATCTATCTATCTATCTATCTATCTATCTATCTATCTATCTACCTACCTACCTATCTATCTATCTATATATTCGCTGAAACCCTTTGTTTCCTCTTATTATGACGAATGCAATTTCAGACCACGGATGTGAGTCAAATATTTGGTTCAATCATAGCCTATGACTAAAATAATAGAGATTGCAGATTATCTATTCCTGCTAACACTACCTCTGAGAATATAATGTTAAAAATAGAAGCGGTTAAGAAATAAATCAAGCCATAAGAGTAGTTGTAATTTGTGTAGAAAGTTGCCTTTAAAAGTTTTTCAAGAACCGATTTTTCAAATAATATTTACCAAAAACCGATATACGTTATGTTAAACTATGATATCAAGTTTCTCTACATTCAAAAAGGCTCGGTCGTTCCATTGAGCATGTTTTCAGACAATGCCTTCAGAGAATATGTGTCTGGCTTTTAAATACGGACCTATATCAGTTTAGAAGGGACAGTAAATCTTGATTTCCTAGTCTAAACACGCGGTATTATTTCCCCTTGCTGTGAATAATTGATTATCTGTAAACGTTGAGAATGTATGTAAACTGAATACCAAAACGCAAACAGAGAAAGTGAAATGACACTCGTTCGTGTATTCTAGTTCAGAAGGTTGACATCTGCGATAAATGTTTTGTTTCTGAATGTGTTTCTATGTACATATTTTTGACATAGTTTATGTTGTTTTTAAGATTGATGTGCGAAAAAGTCGGGATTGAGATATTTGTTATTAAATTATATTTTTTTCTATCGCAGAATTATCTTATTGTATTGTTGTTAGATAATTATAAATTTATAACACAATCTTATGATGTCAGATGTGTCACGCCGAGAAACGTAGATTTATCAGCCTATTGTTCTTTTTCCACAAATGCCGTTAGGCGATGTGCGGAGGTGAAGTTTTCTGTCTTCCTTCATTTATGTTGTGCTTGCCACAGTCAGGCAGGGATTATTATCTCTCTTGTTGTTGGTCTTCCTCTTGCTTTGTAGCAGTTTTTTCTGCTGTCGAACGCCTGGATCCATTCGCATAAGTATGAATTCATCAAAAATAACGAATTACAGCGGTACACACACTTTCTCCATACAACCTGCGAACAACGTAACATGAAACTAACAATTCTAAAATAGAGACTATGCAGATAAGCAGACCACCAAGCCAGTTAAATGTATTTGTGAATGGTACAAAACAAAAACACGTTTTAGAGTTGAAATACATAGGAAGCATATTTACGGAGGATGACAAACCCGACAGAGAGATTGAAACAAGGTGCCAAAAAGTTAATGATATGACTTATCATCTGTTACCAATACTTAAACACCCATAAATCTGCATGGCTACAAAACGACAAAGACACTAGCAAAATATATCACAGTTTGTGAAATGAGATGTTTAATGAAAGCTATAACTATCACGAGAAGAGACCATCGGAGAATGAGGATATCAGAAAATAAATAACGTCTATCTCAAGTCAAGACTGCATCGAGAGGCAGTAAACCAGTTGGTTTGGTCACATCATTAGAATTTAAACTGTGAAACCAGCCGCTCGTGCATACATCAGCGGAAGACCGGGTTTCAAGGCAGGAGGAAGACCAAGAACTAGATGGGCAGAGACCATCAAAGAAACATTAAATAGACATGGGCTTACCATGTCCAATGGCCAAAAACAAAAAAACTCCGAATCCCCCCCCCCCCCCCACGACGCTTAACAGCACAAGTGGAAATGACAATAGATAGCTCAAGTGACATATTCTTTCCAGAACGCTGACTTAATACTCTGATACTCTTCATACTTGGATACTCTGAACGCCTCTCTGTTCCGGGAAAGCAAGCCAACAGTAGGCAGAGACGTTTATACATTCTTCGATGTCACTGGTCCATCGTCTTATTGGTCGGCCTCTTCCTCTCTCGCCTGGCACTCTGCCCTCTAGAATCAACCTTTCAATACCATTATATCACTTTAAGTGTTCAAAATACTGTAGCTTCCTTCTTATGTTAGTATTTAGACGCCCCCCCCCCCTTTAATTAATTTCAGTAAATTCAATGTTCTTTGTTTTCTCTGTCAATAATATTCATAGGATTTTTCTGTAGCGCTTCATTTCAAATGAATTTATTCTTTTGGATATTGTCTTGTTTAAAGTCAAAGTCTCGCATCCATATGTTGCCATTGGGAAAACACATCACCTTTAGTTACTTTAGTGTCGTTATTACTACTTTGCCAAAGCTTTCTCATTTGTGTTAATTTGAGTGTTGCAATTGCGAGTCTTCTTCTAATCTCGACTAAACAATCTCCGGAACTGTTTATATTTGCTCCCAGATATTCGAATTTGTTTACACAGTATTGGCTATGTTGGTTATTGGTTTGCTCTTTGTTTTGTCTGTTGTCATAATTTTTATTAGTTATTATTCAACTTAATTCCACATCGGCAAACTAGATGATAAGTATTCCTAGCATTGCATCAACATAAATGGTCCCCGTACTTTGCTAGCTAAGCACGAAAATTATACCCTACAAATATACTACTACTACCCGTGGTACTAAAATCTCCCATTCGGATCCTTGATGCATCATCTATCTCTGTGTCAAGATCTAACTGACTGGCGGTCCTAAGTCAGAACTTTCCCTGAAAAATAATTGGAAAGAATATCTAAATACGGGAGACAATTGAAAAGATTTATTGAAGACATCTGCTAATTTGCATATAGTTCAAAGGTGAGCAGATAACAAGATGATGGACTCGTATATAAATTTATAGTAGGAAGGGGAAAGAAAGATGAGACATGCAACAATCATGTTCGTTCCTGATACCAACCATAGTCTTGTCTGCCGAAATCCGAAAAGGGAGTAAATAATAGCAACACTGTTCACCTTCTACTGATATCAAAAGAGGAGACTAATGATGTTTTAGGTGGAGTTGGCGATCCCATTTAGAGTCAAAGACACAGAAGCAATTCTGACGTCGAATGTCTCAGGTCACAAGGCTTGCAGTGTCGCAGTCAAACTGTAAACCATGACAAGAGTTATTCTGTTCTCCGTACTATATCCTGCTAGTCTGTAGTAGTTTTAGAACGAACGATGAAGAAGAAGAATGAATCATATGCATTATTAAATACATAATTGTTATGTATAATTCTGTTTTTGCCCCTGCGGATTGAAAATCAGCCAAATCAGTCACCGAGAGGCGGAATTCTGAAGTAGAGTACCCATACGTAGCAACACACTAACCTGGTTCCTGACCGTCCTCACAGAGACAAAATGCATCATCAGCATCATCATCATTTTTCTCAGCATCATTGTCTTCATCATTCTCATTACCATCATCATTTCTATCATCAAAATTATCAGTATCTCCATCATCATTATTTAATCATCATCATCAACATTAACCTCTTGATGATCACCATTATTATATATTGCACATCTGTGTTTTGTAAATCATATAAAATACCTATAAAAGTAACCCATAGCATTTATTAATGCCGTAGGGGTGTGAGATGTTAGCGATCTCACATTTCACATGCTCTGCAAATGAGGGCGGTAGCCATCTCCTCTAGCAAAATACCCATGCGAGTCATCAAAGACAAATCAGGAAGCACCCTTACAGAGAAATGTGACATTACAGAGGAAGGTGGAAAGAATACTGTAAAGATGTGTACTCAGAGCCACCCCACAATGACATAGGGAACCACATAAACACAGACAAAAATACACATGAACCATAGCTTACAATAGAAGAAAGTAGACCAGCAATTAAGAGTTTGAAGAGAGGAAAAGCAGCAGACTGTGACGATGTAAATGCTGAAATGATTCAAACGGTGGGCGAAAGCAAAGTTAATATCTTATCAGCTATGCAATAAGATCTGGAGAACAGAAACTTGGCCAAGGGACTGGAAACGTTCAGTATATATACCAATACCCAAAAGCGATAATATGCAAATTTGTTCATAGAGCAATCGCCTTGATCAGTCAAGCCAGTAAAATACTACTACACATTATAATGAAAAGAATACATAACACCAGGAAAGATGAGATCCATGAAGCGCAAGCATATTTCAGAACTGGTAGAGACACGAGAGATCATATATTTTACATGAGGATGATCATAGAGAAATGCAGAGAGTATAACATCGAATTACACGCATGCTTCATAGACTACATTAAAACATTCGACTGTGTCAATCGCCATCAGTTATGGGAAATAATACGCATATGGTTGCGTCTGTGGGTCTTACCAATGGCCCACTAGACATACCACCCATGCAACAGAAAACCTTAGTGGATGACATGCCGTTATGTTGATGTTATCTTCTTAGAGAAGCTTCATGGCACGTCATCTATACAATTGTGCTTTTTTGTTGTTGTTGAAATGTGGTTCATATTTACCTGACTATATATGAATGCACCCTCTGTGGTTGGGAGGGAGCCAGATATGCACTGTGCAGCACTGGGGAGGAGGAAACTGACAGCACTGTATTTTTCCTATGGCTTAGAGCCATCATAGATGCAAAGTGACTCAGGACGTGACAATCCTTTTGACTTCAACATTTTGTTGCATGCCTGGAGCAATAGAGAAGTTCGGCATAACCAGTAGTCAATTGGTGGCGGGGAATGAGCACAGTGAACCCTATCTTGGCTACAGTGGCTAGGAGCAGTGCATAGGTTGAAACCTACCTTCCTGGAGGTGTGATAGTTATTCTCTGACTCTATCACGTGGTGGGCCGAAAATCCACAGACTTCCCAGCAATATAATGCCATTTAATGGCATTAGATCAAAGGGCATGTTCCTATGGACCGCTGGATCAGCAACCAACCAACCATGGGAAATAATGAACGAAATGGGTTTCCCAAACCACATTACACAACTAATAGCAGAACTGTATAAATATAAAGTAGCAGCGGTAAAAATGGTTGGTGGAAGATCGGTGTGGTTCAATGTACTGAAAGGAGTAAGACAAGGCTGTACCTTGTCTCCATACTTGTTCAACATCTATGCGGAAAATATAATGAGAAACTTGAGATAAGAAACAATGAAGCCTGATTTCAGACCCATAAATATAGGAGGGCTGCAGATACCAGAAATTAGATATGCAAACGACACAGTGCTATTAACAAACGAATACGACTTGCTGAATATTATTCAGTCAACCTAAAAGTTCAACAAACGGCAAAACTTATGATTAAATATGAAAAAGACAAAAATAATGACAACTGACAAATCTAAGTCACGACCCAAAATTCATATTGAGAACTGCAATTTAGACAAAGTGACATATTTTGATTATTTAGGAGCTAATATAAGCAATGCGGGTGACTGCGCAGTTGAGATTTAAAGAAGAACAGCAATGGCGCTGTCAAAATTAAAACAGCTAAAGGAAGCTATGGCAGGATACTAACATAAGAACCATGTTGTGTTTACTACGAACATGTATGTTTCCTGTGGCGACAAATGGATTTGAAGCATGGACACTAAGTAAAACAGTGGCCAAGAGAATAACATAATTTGAATTAAAGTGCTATAGAAGAGTTTTGAGAATACCATGAACAGCAAGGAGAACAAACCAGAAGGTGTTAGAACAATTACCGCCCAGGAAGGCTGGCTTCTGAACACCATATTAAAGGAAAAGATATGTTAATTAGGTCATATTAAGAGACACGCCAGCATGGAGAGAGTGTTACTTGAGGGAATAATAGAAGGCAACAGTGGCAAACTCCGTTCACAACACCCAAGACTGTACAAAAGATGTTCATAAATGCCCCTGCATGTCACTAAAAGATGCAGAACAACTTGCTGAAGACCGCGGAGAATTCAAGAGATCAAAAATTGAAGATTACGTTCTGGAAAGAATATGTTACCCGATGGTGTTTTTTATTATTTTAAATCTCTATATTAACGACGAGCAAAGATGCTCTTGTTCCCTATGTACAAGTATGGGATTGTGGGATGTTAATCCAGAATTATATATGAAATCCTGGAGATTCCACCACTCATAGGTATGTACTACTTTGAGAAGATCTATATGTGTACCAGTAATGAAAACACCAGGTCTGATAATGTTGATATTTCTGTCCCCTCCTCTTTCATAGTCCCGACGCTACCTGCTCTGTCCACCTACTAGCACCGGAAATGCCGAAGACAGGTGTTTCAATGAATTACCTGTCGGTGTCTATAAACAAGAGGGCACAGTTTCATTGTTACTACGTGAATCAGGCGGGAGATGACATAAGATACCCCAATTGATTGAGAGGTACAGTTAAATCCCCTAAGGACAAATGTCTCATTCCGACCTAGGACTATGCGAGAACAATGGCGGATGCTGAATCAGTTATCAGGAACAAGGGTTTCATGTTGAAGCTTTTCAGGGACCAGTGGTCAATGAACAAATGAGTGAGGCCAGAAGAAGAGGTAGGTTGGGTTTTAGATGAGAAATTAAGAGGTGGTTAGTTTAGTTTATATCAGAAAACATTATTAAGAGGGAACAAAGTGAGTGTAGAGAGGATATTGTAAGGAGAAGGCAAACGAACGGCACCATGTAGCCTCGTTGTGAATCGGAGATTTTATTAGGTCTTGAAAATATATGAGTATTATATGGGTTTTTAATAGGGTTCGGGTTGCACAACAGTGTGATTGGCACTTCATGACGAAGCCGAGGTATTGTGAACTATTACACTCTGACTTAGAAACAATGCATGTGTGATTCACGAACATAGTTAAATTCCATTACGAAATCATTACACATTGGAGGAAGCAATAGTATTCAAGAGTGTCTTCCAACTTGATAATTAATAACAGCACTACACGCTCAACGTAGTTAGAGTATAATAACAGATCTTTTTCGAGTGTTGTGGCATTAATGAACTTGACTTGCGGTGTCACCAATTTCTAGCGCAATAAACATTGATGTTGTCACTCATATGTGTCTTAACTTGTAAGCACGTGGCACATGACGAGTAAGTGACGGTTGTGAAGGTAAACACTGAAAGAATAATCAATCCTTACAACTTTTTATTCGTTTACATATATGTGAATGTAAAAGGGTTTCTGAACACCATATTAAAGAAAAAGCTAGTTTTTTCGGTCATATTAAGAGACACGACGGCATGGAGAGAGTGTTACTGGAGGGGATGATAGAAGGCAACAGGGGCAAAGACCGACCAAGACGCCGTTGGACAAAAGCCATTCAAGAATGCCTGTGCATGTCACTGAAAGATACAGGACAACTTGCTCAAGACCGCGAAGAATTCAGGAGATCCATAGGAAAGACTATTTTCTGGAAAGAATGTCACTTGATGATGATTAATGTAAAAGGAATAGTTCCAGCATTGTGTCGACTGGCCTCGTAGGTTCACAAGAATCACTACTTTCAATAGTAAAAGGGAGAAAACTTGCAAGCTTTGAACATGTATGCCGAGATGATTGCCTGTCAAAAAATGCTATTGAAGAGTGCATTTGAGGGAGGAAGAAGCAGAGGATATCAAAGAAAACTATGGGCGTGCAATATCAAAGACCGGACGGGTCAATATTTGTCCACACTCATCCCCATCTCCGAGGTTAGAAAACGCTGAGGGACTCCTTGTGTTGAAGAATCCAATGTAGTACCCTGACGATCTGAGGGGTTATGAGTTTATGAATGAATGGGTGTACGCGTTTAATCACGTTATAGACTTCAACAATTTGATAGTAATCACATGATAAACTCCAATAATTTGGTAGTAATCATATGACAGACGTCAACAATTTGATAGTAATCACATGATAGTCTCCAATAATTTTGTAGTAATGACATGATAGACTCACATGATTAATCACATGGTAGAGTTCAACAATTTGATAGTAATCACATGATCACATGATTAATCACATTATAGACTCCAACAATTTGGTAGTAATCACGTGATGGACCACATCACATGATATACTCACGTGACTACTTGCGTTCTTTCTCAAACTCCTGTAGATTAGCAGAACGTAATCAGGAAAACAGAATGCGCTGTACCATGGCTTCATATCTCTATGGGATGGGATAGTTAAATCTAGGGCATGAGCCCATGAACTGCTGGAAAACTCATTCCAATATAAGGGACCTTTGTTACCTCTAATATTGTATGGTAGTGCGTTCTGATATAACCAAATTTGACTTTTTTGTTTGCCGGATGAAAGAAGCGGGCCTCTCCAAAAATATAGGTAAATTCATAACTAACTACCTACCTACCTACCTACCTACCTACCTACCTACCTACCTACCTACCTAACTACCTACCAAACTACCTACCTACCTAACTACCTACCTACCTACCTACCTACCTACCTACCTAACTACCTAACTACCTACCTAACTACCTACCTAACTACCTACCTACCTACCTACCTAACTAACTACCTACCTACCTACCTAACTACCTACCTACCTAACTACCTACCTACCTACCTACCTAACTACCTACATACCTACCTACCTAACTAACTACCTACCTACCTACCTACCTACCTAGCTACCTACCTGCCTACCAAACTACCTACCTACCTACCTACCTACCTACCTACCTGGACTGCTGGAGCGGGAACCATAAACTTGGCTGTGTTTTATAATTCATGCAGATTGTGACGTCATCACGACAATATGGCGTTGTGTTTTCATTCTGTGAAGCAGGAATCTATGTTATGTATTATATTCAGTGAATTGGTGTGCAGTGGAAAATATGTCAATGTTCGGGATAATATCTTGAAGGTTACTCGTTAATGGATTAAAAGATAACAACATAGTGAAGGTATTATCAAGTTTAGAAGTCTTAATGTGGATGCGTACGAAGTAAGGTTGTGACCTAGTGAAATGGTAGCAATGTGCTCAGCGCGAAGTTCAAATGTGATGTAGTGTCAACATCAGCAAAGTGCAATGGAGATGGAGAGAGAAAACATATCCACGTAACCACATCAAAAGGACAGCTGGAGAGGAGATGGGCACCACTAGCTAAATCGTTTGCCCACTGAAATACTACAATGGATAATCACACACAGAGAATACAGAACAAAGCTCTTAAACTTACCGAAAACTGTGTTATCGGCACATGGAATGTGCGCACGCTATACGCATGCGGAAAGGTCAGCGAACTTACACACGAATTAAACAAGTATACATGGGACATAATGGGCATGTCAGAGGTAAGGTAGACGGGATTTGGTGAAACAACAACGGATGATGGTCACAAAATATGGTATAGTGGAGATGAAACAAAACACCAACATGGAGTGTGGTTTATTGTAAACAAAGAGAAAGTTAAATCTATCATTAGTTGCACCCCTATAAACAGCAGACTTATAACAATACGTGTAGCAGCTAAACCCAAAAACATCACGATAATTCAAGTTTATGCCCCAACTGCCGATTATGACGAAGAGGAAATAGACGCATTTTACGAAACACTAGAAGACACAATAAAGGAGATATATTAATAGTACTAGGCGATTGGAACGCAAAAGTGAGACCTGATGCTTATGATCAATGGGCCGATACAGTAGGGAAATTTGGAACAGGAGAAACGAATGAACGAGTACTAAGACTATTGGATTTTGCCAATAAATTTACTCTTGCAAATACATTATTCCCACACAAGCTTTCCAGAAGAACAACGTGGCATGCTCCAAAAGCAGACATACATAATCAAATTGATTTCATTCTTACACCGAGAAAATTCAAGTCCAGCATAAACAAAGCACAAACAATAACTTTTCCAGGAGCAGACATCGGTAGCGACCATGATATGGTTTTATTGACGATCACCATTAAGTTTAAAAAGAATCATACGCAAAACAGATGCACACGATTAAGATTTAATTTAGAAAAATTGAAAGATCCAGAAATAGCAGAGATATTTGAGGCAACAGTAGGAGGAAAATAGGCAGCTCTAAACCTTGTAAATGAAGATGTTAACTCTCTCACAGAAACCATGAAAGGAACTTTATTAGAATCAGCAACAGAAATACTAGGGACAAGAAGAATAACACACAAACCTTGGGTAACAGATGACATCCTAAAATTGTGTGACGAACGGAGGGAAATGAAAAAGATTAAGAAAGAGGCCCCTGAAATGTTAGGGCAATATAGCAAAATAAACAAAAACATCAGAAGGAAAATGAACCAAGCACAAGAAGTGTGGCTAGAGGAAAAATGCTACACCATCAATGAAGGTATTAAACGCGGAAACAGTAAGATAGCATACGACACTCTAAGAAAGATAACACAGCCAAAAAGACCAAATATATCTACAATACAAGACAAACACGGAAATATACTCAATGAAACAACAGATATAGTGAAAAGATGGACAGAGTATTGCAAGGAGCTGTATAACTGCAAATGTAATCCTGACTACACACTATTACAGAATTCTGAACTAAACAACAGAGAGATAGTAAATGCAGAAATTCTAGTAGATGAAATAAAAGAGGCCATACGAACATTGAAAGGAGGGAAGTCACCTGGTGTAGACAACATTCCAGCAGAATTGTTGAAATACGGGAGCATTAATGTGGTAAATATTATGACCAAAATATGCCAAAATATATGAAACACAAAACAATGGCCCACGGATTGGACACAATCACTAATAATACCAATTCCCAAGAAAGGAAATTTGAAAGTGTGTTCAAATTACAGAACAATTAGCCTTATAAACACACCCCAGTAAAGTGATGCTCAAAATACTACTTAACAGAATAAAACACAAGTCGGAAGAAATAATTGCAGAAGAACAAGCTGGCTTCAGAGCAAACAGAAGCACTGTTGAACAAATATTTAACATGCGAACACTAATCGAAAAACATATTCAGCACCAACGTGATCTATACCACAACTTCATTGACTTTACAAAGGCCTTTGATCGTGTTTGGAATGATGGTCTGTGGCACATAGTGAGGAAATTTAATTTTGACACCACAATTTTAGACACTATTGAAGCTCTGTACAAAAATGCAAATAGTACTGTCTTGTCGAACAATACAATTGGAGAGTTCTTCAAAACAACTTTGGGAGTTCGACAGGGATGCATAATGTCCCCAATACTTTTTAACATATACTTAGAGCACGTCATACAAGAGACATTACATGATAACAACACGTCTATATCGATCGGAGGTCGCCCTATTTGCAACTTGCGTTTCGCTGATGATATTGATCTTATAGCTGGGTCAGAACAATCATTGCAAGAATTAACATCAAAGTTGGAAAAAGTTACCAGCAAGTACGGAATGGAAATCAATACAGATAAGAGCAAAATCTTGGTAAACAGCAGAGACACAGAAAACCAGACTAATATCATGATGAATGGACATAAGCTTGAGGAGGTGAATACCTTCAAATACCTCGGATCCAGTATATGCAGCGATGGTAAATGCAAAGCAGAACTAAAAATAAGGCTGAAGATGGCTTTGTCGTCTTTGTCAAGGCTAACTGTGATTTGGAAAAGCAACATCAGAGTTGGAGTGAAAATCAAACTGTATAAGTCGCTGGTGCTTTCTGTTGTGTTGTATGGTTGTGTGAGTTGGACACTCACTGCGGACATGGAGAGAAGATTACAGGCTTTCGAGTACAAATGCTACAAAAGAATTCTACGGATTTCCTATAGGGAACATAAGACCAATGTGTACGTAAGAAATAAAGTAGAGATGTGTGCAGGTGTCCAAGAGCCATTGCTTTCAATAGTGAAACGACGAAAACTAGCATGGTTCGGACACGTATGCAGGCACGATTCCTTGTCAAAAACAACACTGCAGGGAACTGTCGAGGGTGGAAGAAGCAGAGGACAAATAAAGACATGGACAGACAACTTCAAGGAATGGACAGGGCAGGATATTTCCACACTCATCCGCATCGCTGAGGATAGAATTCGCTGGAGGACTCTGTGTGCTGAAGCATCCAATGTGGTACCCCTACGACCCTGAAGGGTTATAGGTTTATTGATTGATTGATAATTCATGCAGATGTCTAAAGAGATTTTCTTACAGTTTCTCTAACCCCGTGTGTTTGCCTCAGTAATTTCGGGAGATGGTTGGACTATTCGGACATTATTGAGACATTTCAACAGTGTCGTTGATATGTTCTCATCAAGGGGGAGGGGGGTTTACTTGAAGAAGGTCATTCGTGTGTTTTATTTGTGCTTCAGATCCTCTTTTTAATGACCTCCTCAGATCCTCTTTTTATGGCCTCCTCAGATCCACTTTTTGATGGACTCCTCAGATCCTCTTTTTATGGCCTCAGATCCTCTTTTTAATGACCTACTCAGATTTTCTTTTAAATGGCCTCCTCAAATCCCTTTTTTATGGCCTCTTCAGGTCCCTTTTTGATGGCCTCCTCAAATCCCTTTGTGATGACCTCCGCAGATCCCCTTTTTGATAGAAAATATGATGAAATTCGTGACAAAAATCGCTTAGTTTTCAAAATTCAAAATTCATTTTAATTTTTTTTTTTACATTTTGGCCGTTCCTAGTGCTAAAAGACATGTTCCGATTTTCTAAAGGAGGATGGATGGGGGGGGGGGGGGTTTAATAGCCCAAACCCTTCCCCGGTATCTACGGGTCTGTATTCATATATTCTTCATGAGGAAGTAATCGTATGAAAAGTCTCACATTTCTGATATAAATTCACGCTATCATATTTTAAGTTACTCGTAAATGTTGCTATGGAAACTGAAATGTCTAGATTCGCTCTAGGTGATGAGAGCAGGAATGAGCGGTGGAATTAAATATCCGGGCAGTGTCCATTACTGCCAGAATACGCTGACCGTAACGTGTCAGGAATGGAAGTCCACAGTTGGGGCTACTCACTAACGTCCAGTCGCCCACCATACTCACAGAAATAACGTGCACAGTAATAGTATAGCAATACCCCTTTCCCCATCACACTTTCCCCCAATTTCCACAGACATAAATCAGGATTAAATTTAACATAACGGAAACTAACCAGACTCTGGTTCCTTCCAGCAGACAACACTGACTTCAACTATATATAATTCTACAGGCGGCGGGAGTCAGCAACAATATCAGACTATGACTAACTTAACCGTAACCTTGAACTTTACAATACTCCATAGAAAATTCCTTCTAAATATGTTATGAACATTTTTTAATGTCTTTTTGGAAACAAATTGGTATCTGACCTAAAGCTTGACTTTCTCACCTTTTTACCGCGTCCCAAACTTCGGGTTGTTCAATTTTTTTTTTAAAACTAGATGACAATTCATGTGCGTTCCCTGTACTACTTAAACTTCAAAGGAACAAGAATTTCTTAAACGTGAGCCAGTCTAAACCAAGAACGAGACACGCATTTTTCTTTCAAATGGTGATAATGTTAATTATAATTGTATGTGTTGTAGTGATGTTCGTTAGAGTTTGAGGTGTTGTGATGTTTGTTAGATTTTGAAGTGTTGTAGTGTTATTAGAGTATAAAGTACTGTAGTTATGTTTATTAGAGTTTAAAGTGTTGTATTGTCGCCATATATTTCATTGGTGATGGTCTTGATGCTCTCGATATCCAGGTCACTGCCCTCAGACCTTGCACCACGGACGACAGATCTAGATATGCTCTTGAAAATCGATTTATTTTTCAGTTCGTTATCTAAAGCCTTTTAGACTTAACTCCAAACATTCATTTGTTTAAATTTGTGTTGATGTCGTGCTTATTATATTGCTGTCCATATTGTTTTGGGTAATAATTTGCTATATATGTTCTCATATCTCATCCCATATTCAACAAAACCCGCTTCCATGATTACATGTTTACACCTGCGTCATGTCATTAATTGAACTTCGTATTATTTCCATGTGAATAGTGTCTATAGTGCCTCTGTGGTGGTAACATTGTCCTTTCTTTTTCATTTTCCCCCCATTGTTTAAAAAAAAATATATTCTTGACAAAGATATAATGGTTTGAAACGTTGAAAATGTCTTGTGTATTGTGATTTGTATTTTTCCTGTGTACACCACAAAGCCTCTTAGTGATATTCTGTCAGGTGTGTTCACGTGAAACTTCAAAAACCTGTGTTCTACGTAAGTAATGATTTTTGCTACATCTTTCGTGTTGGAGTGATGTTTGTTATAGTTTAAAGTACTGTAGTCATCCGTGTGTTGCCGAGGCCTGAGAGGGAAGCAAAGAATAGCAACACTGAATACCTTCCATGTATAACGTGAGAGGCGATTAAGGAGGTTATGGGATGGAGTTGGTTGTCCCATCCCATATAGGGTCTGTGACCCAATGCTGAAGTCGGATATGTCATAAAACGCAGCAATGCTGTAAACCATGACACAACGCATTCCGTTCTCTGGACTACATCCTGCTAATCTGCAGGAGTTTGAGAATGAACGCAGAAGAAGAAGAATAAGAAGTACTGTAATGATATCTGGTACAGTTTGTCGTGTTGTGGTGCTGTTTGTTAGATTTTGAAGTGTTGTCGTGTTGTTTAAATTATTGTAGTGATGTTGTTAGAGTGTGAAGTGTTGTAGTGATGTTGTTAGAGTGTGAAAAGTTGTAGTGATATATGTTACATTTTTCCTGTTGTAGTGCTGTTAGAGTTTAAAGTTTTGCCAATGATATTCGTTAGAGTTTAAAATGGTGTAAATATTTTTTTAGAGTTTCAAGTGTTATAGTGATGTTTGCTAGAGTTTAATGTGTTGTACTGAAGTTTGTTAGAGTTTGTAGTGTTGTAGTGCTGTTTGTTAGTGTTTAAAGTATTGTAGTAATGTGTTGTACAGTTTGTAGTGATGTAGTGATCTTTGATCATCAATGAAGCCTTCCTATGAGAAATGAATATAAAAGACAACTTGTTAAACAACATCGTTCTTAATCTACAATATATAGTCGCCTAGAGAAAACCATAATGGAGGGGATGATGCCAGACAGACGAACAAGACGCAGATCAAGAAGAATATGGACTCAAGACGTCAAAGACAACCTGAACATACAATAACAGAAGCCGGAAGACTGGCTCAATGTAGACCGAAGTTTCGAAAGGCTGTGATGGCTACTACATCCTGTTCAGGAAATGCTACATGATGATGATGAGTGATGTTTGCTAGAGTTTGAAGTGATGAAGCTATAATACTGCGCTGTAGTTACGCGGTGTTTGATTGTAGTATTATGAACATTTAAGTCTTTCAAAAAGTTAATCTGATTGTTGTGCTATAAGAAATATAATCTACGACAGGAGTCGGCAACTTATGGTACGCGTGCCACACTTGGCACGCCAAGCAATTTCAAATGGCACGCAGACTCTTCACGTTTCATGTATAAAGTTGATTATAAATCGATTAGCGGGGTTTCCACGCTATTTCGGCACTTGGGCGTAGCAGGGTACCAGCCACAGACTTATCCAGACTTGTTACATATACATATTATTGAATACCACTATATATTAATTAATTAAAATATAAAAATAAAATATATGGTAAAATAAGAATATTGACCTCGAATTGTATAAAAAGATATGTGATGTTGGCACTCTGAATAATTTGAAACTTTAAGTAGGCACACAGTTAGCAAAAGGTTGCTGACCCTTGATCTACGATACATGGCGATGATAGACATGACTCAGAAGACCAATCTGAGCCACAAAGAGTCTTACGCTGTATGTACAGTGAATTACAGGCCTACGTGTGTATTCGTGAGCTATTGTGTGCCTTCTTAGAGGTGTAGTCATTTCATTATCTGATATATTTTTTTTTGTTATTATTATACCATTCCTGATAATCCTCATCCACTGAACACGATCCAAGATATCCTGTTCTCATGGTTCTGTATCAGGGTATAGGAATGGATAAATGATAAGGAAAGGCTGATTTCTGGAGAAAATTAATCATCATCATGATAGTTAATGTGTATAGAATATCAATTTTCTGAGTAATATATCACGTTCCTTACCAAAATGGTTTCCATTCGTCCCGGAACGCCATAATTGTTACGATACGGAAACGTTACATTCTATCTATTCGCTAAACCCTTTGTTGCCTTTCAGCGTCAGGGGCAGAAGAGTTTTCTGGTGATGACCCTCGTGTGTGCTTTTATGTTGTGGAGTTTTCGCCTCTTTTATTTCGGTGGTCCATCGTATTCGTGGTCGGCCTCTAGGTCTGCCTTCACTGTATCTGTGTAGTATAGCTTGCTGTGGTATGCTGTCTGATGGTAATCTGCTGATGTGTGCATGCAAGCCATTTTATCTGTTGTCTCGTAATATATTCCAAGCTTGGAGTGTTTCATTGGAAGGTTGAAAATATGGTCCGGTTTTTTTCAGCTAACTAAATATTAATTTATCACTGTGTTTATGTGTTTACACATGAAATAAGGAGCCATTTTAGGTAGGCTGATCGTATAAAGTTTTCCTCGTGTTGTAAGTGGCGAGAAAGCTTGTTATCTCCAGCCCCTTGGTGCATACATCAAGAAATTATTATTTTCTTCAGAGATAATGTGTTAGTATATATAGTACTTGTATATTTGCATTGCGGACCAGAAAAAAATGGCTTTATCTGGTCGGATGTGGACTATGCTAATTATTTTGCCCATCACTTCTTCTTCCTTTGCGTTCAGCATCTGTGGTCATGCTATACCGTCAGGCCTGTCGTCAAGACGAAGTCCACTGTCTTCTCCAGGTCAGAGCGGCTGCCCCATAGCTTTTGTCTCCATTCTGTATCCTCTGGCCAGGTCTGCTGTCTCTGCTCTTTGTATGTTGGGCAGTCCTGAAGTATGTATTCCGTAGTCTGGGTTCCACATGGACATTCATCTGTGTATGAGATCCTTAATCGGTAAAGGTGACCCACCAGTCTGCAGTAGCCTGTTCTAAGGCGAAATATTGTGGTATGTTGATATCTTTGGAGGAGATGTATTGCATCATGTTCGTATTCCCCTTCCATTTGTTTCTTCCACTTTGCTGTGTATGTGTGCCCATCACTGATATACACCACACATGTAGTTATGTTGCATGCATAATCTTCTGTCAGCCAGTAACAACAATATAATCTCTGCTGTAGGAAAAATGATCGGATCTTGCCACAGGGTTGGATTAAAGAACCAGAGATGTAAACTCTTAAGTAAACTGTGGGGCAGATATAGGGACAAAAATTACACACGAGAAACATAGAAAAGCAGATGGAGATAATCATAAAGTAGAAGTTGAATATGATTGTGTTTTGCTCATTATTCCAAATTCTGACATTGATATGTGGATTTTATAATATAGATTGAATTGTATCGTGTATAGTTTGTTTGTTTGTTAAATGGGGGATTAAAGCCTCTTAGCTGCGGCACGACACTTTCAAACCGTGTATAGGATAAAGTGTTAAAGTTATTATATAGACAGATAATTTATTAACATACTAATTAACACAACAGGTCCCTGAATTTTAAGCAGTTTTTGACAAGGTGAGGAGAAGGTCAAACAGTGATAAAAGTTTGTTGTCGTAGTTTATGGAAAGCCCTCAAATACAAGCCCACAGCTAGGGAGGAAGGTGGGGTTTAAGGGATTTAGTCACTGTGAACGCAAAACATGATATTTGTCACTTTTACGAACATCATTAACTTGTGGAGCTCGAGGCGGAATCATTAGATGCCGGTCATGCAAACGGATTTTCTTTTACTGAAGTAAAATGTCAATTTTAGCTTTTATACGTCGTGGCAACTCCTATGGCTGGTTGCTGATTCAGTGGGAAACTCCTATTGCTTGTTGCTGATCTATTGGGGAAACTCAAGTGGCTGGTTGCTAATCCAGTGGGAAACTCCTATTGCTTGTTGCTGATCTATTGGGAAACTCAAGTGGCTGGTTGCTGATCTAGTTGGCAACTGCTGACACTGGTTGCGAATCCAGTGCGTAACTGCTAATGCGAAGCAGCCTTGTATTTTCTCAGTTTATAAAAATTGTCCAGCACTCCTAACAGGAAAACGTGAAGTAACGAAAGAAAACAAACATATAGTAAATACCAGCTTTATACCTACCTTACAGCAAACATAAAAATTGTAAATATAGTGACTTAGCATGACAGCAACATCTTATCAACGGCCCTGCCAACAAAATTGGAGCAGCACACAGTCATTTCTTGTGTTGATATGTCTACGTGAAATATATAAGGTCTCATATCAACTGAAAGCTGATATCACATTCTTTCATACATTTTCTGGATATGTGATAGTGCATTTGCCTAGCAATTTCATAATTTCTGGATAATTACCACATTAACCAGTACCGAGGCTGTCAGATAAGGTCGACGAGACTGTGTGGAGGGAGAAAATGGACTAACTCTGTTCGAGTGAGTCATATTAAAAATTGGAATTAGAAAAGAATAGAAAAACAACAAAATAACAAATGTTAGATGACGCAAAGCCGAGGGACAAATTATAGGTTAAATGAACAGGCAGAGTATACAGAAAGGCCAACGTGTCACTCAAGTTCAAGCACTTTAACATTTCAACCCCGGAAGTGACTAATTAAAAGTCAAGTTTGCAAGGTTTTTTTCACAGGCCTCGTCACAACAGGCATCGGCGATCATGTTTCTTCTAAACTTCCGGTCATTTTATTTAAGAAATAGGCCCACTACTGTTAATTTTTGCATTCCCCGATGTGAATTTCAACTGCAGTGCCTATTCAAAGTATTTCGGTAACCTGAAAGTTGTAGCTTGTTTGATTACATACACTTAAGTTGTGCTACATGAAGCTCGACCATTGTTTAATCGCGATTCAGAACAAGATAGTCTTCCATCATAATATATCTTTTTTACTGTCGACTCAGCTGTAAATGAGTACAGGACACATGAGTTAGGGGAGGTAATGACAGCAAGGAAGGGAACAGGCAATCCCACCTAATAGCTGTCGCGGCTTAGTACATGAAGGATTATCTTCATCCCCGACGGCAGGTTGCTGCCATGGGACCTACCTTTACCTTAATGCAGGATCATTGTTTTATTAACAAGTAAATTTAAGTAGGAAGCCAGAGGACAATTTTTTTTAAAAATTCTTGAGACTAACTATCTTTTTTGGAGATGCGGTTAGTCAAGTACGGAAGAGCGCGTGTGCAATTGTTGTTAGGCGATTTGGTGCTGTAGAACGGACTTGTTTTATTAACAATAGATTGTTTACCTATCACATGTCCTTAGCAGGATGTCAAAGAATACATCTCACCTCTCCACCCCCTCCACCAATCCCTCATTTGCCCTACCTCTCGAGTAGCAGGATGTTTCAACTACATCTCTCTTGTAGCACAATGCTTCAACTAGATCCTAGTGTAGCAGGATGTTTCAACTACATCTCTCTTGTTGCAGGATGTTGCAGAAATAGCACAAGAAAAAACAACATGTTTTTCTGTCAGATTTTCAAAACAACTTTCACATTTACGCAATAATTCACATATAACAATCAGTTTTTGTTGACGACAATTTTTGTCAGATTCCAACCTCCGACTTGTTAATAACTATCAAACTTTTTCGGAACCCCACCTTCCCCAAATTGTTTACGTAGGTTATAGACTCGGGCCTTTAACTCGGGTCCGAAAGAGGAACAAATAATTGTAACATTTCTACTGTCCATAGAGGCCTACGTGTGGTAAGACGCGGTTAGGGAGATTATATTTCCGTGTTATAGGGTCATGAAAAGTAAGCAAACAATAATAACAATGTCAACTGCCATAAACATCACAGAAGGCGACTAAGGAGGTTTTGGGGTCGAGTTATATATTGTGTTTTTGTGTTTGTTCTCCAACTTTCATCACGTTTGTCTCTTAAACAGGCCACTTCAGAATGTTGGATCACTTTTACCGGCTGATCTTGTCATACACGGATTATTTGCATCCGGAACCAAAACTCCCACCCCTCCTCCCCTCTTCCACATACAATTACTTACAGATTGCCCAACATACAAATATCAGAGAATCTGGTCTGCTCAGAGGATACAGATTTGAAGAAAACGAATATGGGGCAGCCGCTATAATGGACTACGGTCTAACGACAGAAGGACAATCTATTATGACAGCAGATGCTGAAAGCAGAAGATGAAACTGTCATCAGATCTGTCTGCGGTAGGATGTTTCAATTAGATCTCTCTTGTAGCAGGATGTTTCAACTACATCTCTCGTGTAGCAGGATGTTTCAACAAAATTTCCAGCAGCATATAAATCAGAGAACGGAAATGAGTTGTACCGGTGGCCGACTCATTATACTTCGGCTCTATTCCATTCTATAATAGTCATGATACAGAAACCTTGCTGAAGTTGGATGTTTCAGGCAGTAAGGCTCATATATCGTAGTTAAACTATAGTATATAGCAAAAGACGTTTCTTTCTTTGGACTACTTTCTGCTACTTTGCTGGAATTTGAGAATGAACATAGAAGATGAAATCAAAGTGACCTAAAGTCATACCGAAGTTGGATGTAGCATTCCGTGAGAGCTAAACTGTAATCCATTATAACGCATTCCGTTCTTTGAATTACATCACGTTAATCATTTTTAGTTTGTAAAATAAAGCAAAAGCAGAAAGGAGGTTGAACTTGTCGGTTATTCTTGATCTGGAACCAGTACCACTGCATACGGGGAATTCTAATAAATTCTCTGCTTGCCATTCAGTTAATCATTTAGAAGTACGTATACATGCTCAGTATTCTAGTCAACTTTCAGTTATGTTTTCTTCTGGTCTTTTCTCTGGAAGAAACACTTCCTCCTTCTCACCTAATCATTCCCATTTAAATTATTCTTTGCAATCGTACATTGTATAATTCAGGAATTGACCAGTCAGTTCTAACGT
The DNA here is from genome assembly GCA_034231615.1 of Meghimatium bilineatum. NCBI lineage: Eukaryota > Metazoa > Mollusca > Gastropoda > Stylommatophora > Philomycidae > Meghimatium > Meghimatium bilineatum. The sequence goes on from CM067316.1 coordinate 46,541,264, forward strand.
TGAGTACACAGTTTGAATGTCTTGACAAAATCGCATCTTTTATTGCAGAAGCAGTTAGTCAAGTACGGAAAAATCCGTTTACTCTAGTTGCAAGGTGCGGTTATTCGGTGCTGTTAGAACGGACTGGTTCAATTACTGTTAGTCCCAACAATTTTTAAGTTATCCTCTTGCTTCCTACTTGAGTTTAATTGTATCTTTCATCATTCTCTTCGTTGTGAAATGTATCGATGATTTCCGTAATCAACATAGCTTCATCTCTTCTCGTCACTTTGCCATCCATTTTGTAGTTTCTTATCCCACACCACAGTTTCCCACACCCCAGTTTGTGGTGGCATGAGAACAACACCAACTGTGGCCTGTGCAATCGATGCAAACATAGTGGCATGAGACATTAGAAGAGAAGCGGCAACTATAGACGCTGTGGAAAGATACAAACAAATCCCACAAAACCTTCCTAACAAAGAAGTAGTCAAGAAATAGACACGCAAAACAAGGCTAAAACAAAAATCTCAGTACAGCTAGCAGAAGAACTAAACAAGAAACATCGCCTTCCTGAAGATAGAGTAATTTCCTGAAATTGGACAAGTATAGCAAGTAATGTATGCGCTCTTTCTTATGTTCTCCGTGTATCGATATTTGACATGAGGAGTTTGCTAGATACCACGCAGATTTACATGCAGTCAACTCAATCCACATGTTTTCTTGAACCTGCATATCTGTCTTTTGCTCTCAGTCGTTGAAACCTAAATGGAATATGTACCTCTTCCCCTAATGATATGTATCTCTTCCCATGTTTTATTTTATCAGTTTTTGGTGTTCATCTAAAAAAATTGACGCTCTGTTTATTCTTTCACATTGTACTCTAAAAAAGACTACCACACCTTTTCCCCTCGACCACAACCCCTACCTACCACAGTCATCAAATACCACAACCCACACCTACCACAGAATTAAATTTTACATTCTGCTAAATATACAATCCTTTGTACTGGTCAAATCTATTCCTTCTTGCCTATGTGTTTCTATTATTATTTGTAATCCAGGTGCTTGGTTTCTTTTTCTGACATTCAGCTGGCCTGCACGTGACCTTTCTGAAACTGACCTCGTTTCGACTAGCGTGGACTTAATAAGTCAAACTGGGTCTAGCATAAGTTCTCCAGTATTATCTGCACTATTGCCTTTTCTTGTCCCTCTATGAGCCTAATCATTCCTTGCCAGACCTCCTGCCTATCTTAACGGCCATATTTTTTTTTTAAATTCGAGTATAATAAAAAACTTACAAAAACGGCACAGAACAGGTGAACTCAGATACCTAAGTGCAGTTTTGATATTAGATCCTTGGTGAAAACGTGAGTGAGGGTAAGGAACAATGAGTCAAAAATGGGTAAAGTTTTTATGTGATAACATTAATACTAGTAAGTTAATGGAGATAATGTAAGTTAACATTCAATCAATGGATGCCAGCGTAGAATAGACGGGTAAAAATGTTGTACAGAGATCGCCAACTAGGAACTTTTGGAAAGAACTAAACAGACATCGGCATAGGTAGAACGAATGGAGTGGTTTATGGAGATATGACATACACTAAGAAGACCAACAGAAATCATCGTAATAGTGACATTATTCTAGAACCAATCGTAAAGAGAAAACCCGCAACAAAATTGAAGGAAATAGTTTCCCACAGATGCAAAAAGCAGGAGAAAGACAAGGATGGTATTGTAATTATAGCTGAAGATATAACAAGATGGAAGAGAGTTGTCGAGCACCTATGCTCAACAGGCGGTGAAAAATTAATATATAGATATACATAATGAAATATAAAAATAGCGAAAACACTGTTGTTTGAACCTAAAGCTCATTGATTTTATTATAGTGTAGCGCTTCTGTGACGACCAAGGTACCGTGTTCGATTCCCTCCACAGGCAATTTTGTAACCGTATCGTTCAGAAAGCAATGGCACACTATTAAACGTATTTATATTGCCTCTAAAATCGCCATAGTCAACAAATGCTGGGTTGATAGCTATTTCCTGAATAGGATATGCTACCAGTTAAAATTAAAAGTTCTTTATTCCCATTAGTTTTTCAATCCCGCAGTTGTAGATGTAAAAGACAGTATAGAAATATGAGATTAATTGATTTACTAATTTATCAGGTGGGTCTGAGTGAAGTCTGTTCAGAATACAAACAAGTAGCAAGTGAATAAATGAAGTGTTCAGAACTCAAACAAGTAGCAAGTGAATACATGAAGTCTGTTCAGAATACAAGTAAGTATCGTGTGAGTAGCTAAAAGCAGATAGAAAAAGAGTGTTGATGAAGTTTACGTGGCTTATGCTATTGGCTATTGCATTTGCTAAGAACATATTTCTTATCTACATAAACTTTTCCTGCCGATTGTTGAACCAGCTGCAACTTAACACTTCTTGTTCTTTTATCCGTGTCCGGCTTGAGAAGTCTTCATCAATATAACGCCATCAATCAAGCTACGGGCGCGTGTGTCCTGACATGTTTAGACCACTACTGGACGCTCGTGTGAACCAAGTATGTCAAACGTAAACACGCACGCGCCTTTGACCCATAACTTTTCTCGCTTCCAGGAGTAAAAGAGTGAGGTCGTAAATAATGCTAAATTGAGTACCACCAACGCAGCCCTCGTTGGCTATAGTCAGGAAAAAGTCGAGGCTGTTGAAACTATACACTCGCACAGCTGCAGCCGTAGTGTATATGTTTGTATGGTGTTGAAAATCATCCATTTCATAAATAAACTGGATAAATCTCAAAAACCAGAACTTGGTTACAAACTTCGCTTTCAGCTTGCCGTCGTCTTGGTTACAAACTTCGCTTTCAGCTTGCCGTAGTCATATATGTCCATATATTGCGTCGACAATTGTTTTGGTCACTTTTTTCCCTCCTCACTGTTTGCAAATGTCAAGAATTCAGAGACTCCGGTTCATAATTTCTTCACAAATATTTTACCCCTCTCCCCGTATGCAATAATAACTGAACAGAAAAAGAATTAAATAATTATAAATAACCAAAATATCCAAGGATGTCCGAAAAAATGGAGAGTACCGCAGTAACCAAACGAATAAGTAGGAAATACTAAATGAGGTAGAAAGGTTACTATAAAATACTTAAATACCAATAATAGCAAATAAAAAATAACTAACAATAAAGTATATAACAAGGACAATTTTCTACTTTCTCGTCCAACTGGGACCTTTTTCAAGAAACAAATATTTTGTTTTTGATTGTTATTTGTGCTCACAAATTACAATATAACCTAATTGGATGAATATGTGGTGCTCTCCTAATACAACATGACCTAATTGGATGAATATGTGGTGCTCTCCTAATACAACATGACCTAATTGGATGAATATGTGGTGCTCTCCTAATACAACATGACCTAATTGGATGAATATGTGGTGCTCTCCTAATACAACATGACCTAATTGGATGAATATGTGGTGCTCTCCTAATACAACATGACCTAATTGGATGAATATGTGGTGCTTTCCGAATACAACATGACCTAATTGGATGAATAGGTGGTGCTCTCCTAATACAACGACCTAATTGGATGAATATGTGGTGCTCTCCTAATACAACATGACCTAATTGGATGAATATGTGGTGCTCTCCTAATACAACATGACCTAATTGGATGAATATGTGGTGCTCTCCTAATACAACATGACCTAATTGGATGAATATGTGGTGCTCTCCTAATACAACATGACCTAATTGGATGAATATGTGGTGCTCTCCTAATACAACATGACCTAATTGGATGAATATGTGGTGCTCTCCTACTACAACATGACCTAATGGGATGAACATGTGCCCTCCTACTACAACCTTGACCGTAGATAACGTCAGTTTTTAATGAATGTTATTTTAAAATACTTCTAAAACAAAGTGAAGAGGGTAAGCTTTTATATGATTGTCTACCTTATTCCTAGTATAATCTTTAGTTTCCTAAGGTGCGAGAAGGGGAAGTGTAGTTCACAAATCCTCCCGTCATTCTCTACAGGCTTCACTACACTCAAGTGATCTGAGTTCAAGTCCACCTTGCCATTTGTCGGAGGTCAGGTCTCCAGAATGTCAGGGTTATCGCAACAGAATAAAAATATTGGGTCTATGGTCGTTACCTGTCAAATAACTGTCAAATACTGCATGTTTCCCGTTAGGGTGTTGCAGTGAGGGATTTTGTAGCTTTGTGATAATGTTATCGCATGCTCTTGCTGTCGCCACGTCATGTACAATGTGAGTTCTTTTAATCTACCCTACGACAGAAAAAATCCTAGTCCTTACCCGAGATCGAATTCTGGTCCTCACTCGTTAGTGTGAGACCAACGTTCCAACCTCCCGGGCATGCGCCACACGATGATGCATGTCACGAGAAATCAAAGAAATGACAACATCACTACTTTATAAATGCTGAAGACTACAATAGTATTTTCTCAATTACTGGCTAAGTAGCGAGCCGCTTGTGGGCAGAAACCTATAGTAGCTGAACTTACTTCACACATCTCCAATTATGGTAATGTACAGTAATGCGGCCTTCAACATTGCCATCTTAGTTCATGATGCATATTACTTGTCCACAGAATTGAGATAATTTCAATGAGTTGATTTATGATAAATTGGTAGCATAACCTATTCAGGACGTAGTGATCAACCTAGCATTTGTTAGCTGTAGTGATTTTATAAGCAATATAAATACTTGAGTAGTTTGTCATTGCTTTCCGAACGGTCTGGATACACAATTTCCTGTGACGGGATTCAAACCCGGTACCTTGGCTGTCGCAGAAGCGTACTGTACTGCACCGCCACAGAGCGAGTTCGTGAAAGCTATAAAAAAATCCGCCAACAATATGTGACTCATTTTCTGCTAGAACTAATTTCACTGACATTGTGCGCATGGCCAAGAGGCTAGAACGTTGGTCTCACATACGTTATGTCCAGAATTAGTACTGATTTTTTTTATCTTTTGGAGGGTAAATTTGGCAAGGCGACAGCAAGGACATGCAGTCTGTATGTTACGGCAACACGTCCACGTCCCTAGAACTCCCGAGCGGGAAACATGCAGTATTGACAGTTAGACGGTACAGTTTTAAATTATTTATCTTCACATTTTGACATTACTTGTGACATTAGTCGAGTACACATTCGAGTATACAGAGTTATCATACATTTGAAATCATATTTATGGTCCTTTCCCTGAACGCGTGCCTACCAGCATTCATAGCGCACATAGTTTTTAAATAATTGCCCGTTCGTAATTCTTTAGTAGATTGTGATGTCACTTTGTCGTTTCCTTTTCTTTTAGCAAAACGACTTCCGCGTCTATGTTAAATTTGCCTTTGATTGATAACCCTTGAGACAGAGAGGTATTTAGTGTAGGAGGAGGGTGGGTGTTTGGGTCTTAATTAGGTCTAACCCTATCCGTAACACCCTCCCCCTCCTTATTCCTTCTCTGATGTCGGTCTTGGTATTAAATCTCTGCTAGAATTAGGAATTTATTTTCATATGACAACACGGTCTTACAGTGACTTAATTTCATTGACAATTGCCAATTGTGTGCACTATACTGAACTTGGAATGAACTTGTGCATATGTAACTTCGTTCACATTCTGTAAACAAGCGAAATTTGTGGTAGGCACGTGTTCAGGGAAAAGACCATATTTAATTTATTCTTCAACTAATTTTTTTACAGCGATAACTGCACAATTAACCTATATTTTATGTCCAACAGACTGAAATAGTACTATTTCAATGCTTCCTCTTCTTCTTCTTCGTTCACTCTCGTACTCCTGCAGATTCGCAGGATGTACTCCGGAGAGTGAAATAAATAGCGGCATGGTTCACAACGTAGTTGTTATTATTTGCGACTTGTGGTATAACATATTCGTCTTCAGTATGGTTTATGGTTACTCTGAACCTGTGTGGGTTTCGACAGGAAACTCCAACCCCACAACCAACCCCACAACTTTGTTAGTGACCTCCTACGACATACTACATTTCAGATAAGAGTGTCGCTATTCTTTGCTTCCTTTTCGGTTCCTGGTGTGTTCCAGAGCATCATCTTCCGACACCACATACAACATGTGCAGCTTAACAATCACCTGAACAGAATACAACTACAACACACTCCAGTGTGCCGGCTGTGGACTCATCCCTATGAAACTGTTGGCCACCACTTTATTGAATATCCAGCGATGGGTGACGTCAGGAAACTGCTTCTCCCTCTATGGCGAGATAAATGGAACACATTATATGGAGCAAAACCACAGCACAGAAACACATGCACATATCACACATTGGCATTAGGTCAAAGGGAATGAGCCCATGGACCACTGGATCAGCAACTAAACCACTCCTTTCCCCCCCCCCCCACACTTTTTGACATAGTTTATGGACATCAGCAAAGGGACTATTTTCTTAAAGATAACTAATTTTGTCGACAGCAGATTAATATCACATTAATATCACATTAACATCACATTAATAGCACATTAATTCTAACATATATTTCTAGATTACGATGTAGGGAAGTAAATCTTGAACAATCACCAGAGTAGGGAAACATTATATTGAAATGAAAGAGATGTGATTTTATAGAAGAATGTTAAAAACAACATGAACAGATACAAGTCGTAATGAAGATATCTTGAAAGTAGTTCATTCAAGAGCTGTTCACTAACATCAAAAAGTGACATTGCTTTGGACATTACGTTTTGGACACGTTTTGGATAATGTTTTGGACACATTACGTTTTGAACATGTTTTGGATAATGTTATGGACACATTACGTTTTGGACACGTTTTGGATAATGTTTTGGACACATTACGTTTTGGACACGTTTTGGATAATGTTTTGGACACATTAAGTTTTGGACACGTTTTGGATAATGTTATGGACACATTACGAAAAGAAGATAGTTGGAACTAGGCGTTACAAGTTGAAGAGCAGAAGAGCAATATAGGATGAGGAAAACAAATAGAGATGATGCTTGACAACATTCCAGTGTGGCATGGGAGAACACCGTTATCGGAAATGATTGGCAGTGCGCGCAGGAGAAGGTTATAGAAAGGCTTGAAAACGGACACCACTGCACGGGCTTTAAGAAAATCATTTCTATATTATTTTTGTTGAAATTTCAACGAGTATAACTTTATCCTCAATGTCAATTTTATATTCTTCCACCTGACGTAATTGATAACATGGAGATAAAACATCAAACACTAACACAGTCAGTAATTGATAACATCGAGATAAAACATCAAACACTAACATAGTCAGTAATTGATAACATCGAGATAAAACATCAAACACTAACACAGTCAGTAATTGATAACATCGAGATAAAACATCAAACACTAACACAGTCAGTATTTGATAACATCGAGATAAAACATCAAACACTAACACAGTCAGTAATTGATAACATGGAGATAAAACATCAAACACTAACACAGTCAGTAATTGATAACATCGAGATAAAACATCAAACACTAACACAGTCAGTAATTGATAACATCGAGATAAAACATCAAACACTAACACAGTCAGTAATTGAAATACATTGTCTGATTGATCACATCAACATGAAGATTTGACATAGAAATCGAAACATGTATCAACTAAATCAAATCAACATAGTTATTTCTCGACAATGATTTCGAAGTATCGAAGCCGTGCACTCATATGGGATGGTGTGGCTAACAATGACGAAATGTCTACGACTGAAAGTTTGCAGTCTTCTATGCAGGACCGTATCTAAGAGGTGGGTTACGGATGTTACCCTTCCCCTTCCCAACCTACTCTGTAGAAATCATAATATGACGTTTTATTATAATTTACTACTAGAAATTTTGCTAAATGTTTGGTAAAGGTCAAAGGGCATGAGCCCATGTGGGGGGGGGGGGGGGGGGGGGTGTTATTCCTCCCAATGTCCGGGACTGTATTGGGCATGTCTCTCCCCCCCACCCCCCAAAAAAAACAAAAACAATCATTTACCAAATAAAGATCACTCAAAAATGTCAATGAAGGTATTAAACGCAGACAATGCGCTAACGCCTTTCTTTATATCAGTGGTTCTCAACCTTCCTAATTTCAGGACCCTTTAATACAGTTTCTCATGTTATGGTCACGATCTAACTATCATTATCGGTAATATGTACTTACTGCGCACAACTGAAATCCAACAGGTAAATTCAGGAATGGGGTAATACAGTTTTGCTAATCATTATGGACACACATAATAACATACAGAAATCGACGTTTCAACCAATAAACTTTTATCAAGACAAAACTTTAAACAAATTTGAAACATACAACAGAAAACGAACAGTAAGGATGTGGACGTTCACATTGGCATGAGTAATATAGATTGACCGGAAGAGATGAAATGACGCAGGACAAGGAATATACAAAATTGAATATGCAAACATTTTTTGAACATCTGTAAAGCATAAAAAAACCATTCGGGTTCTCCTGTAGACGTCCACTTCAATGGCAAGGGCCATCGGGGCGCCCAGAACAATCAGGTTACGGCCATTAAGTCGTGCTTCTCTGACGACCGAACCAGTATGGCGCTTGAGAACCACTATTTTTATCAATATGGCACTATTAAACCCGACGGCATTAATGACCGCTTGTTTCATGTATAATTCTAGCTGTTCCATAGTTTATGTTTTTTTCGTGTTGCATGTATGTAGTCATTGTTGTATATTCCTTGTCCAGTGTCATTTCACTTCTTCCGGTCAATCTATATTACACATGCCAATGTGAAGTCCATATCCGTACTATTCGGTTTATGTTGTATGTTTTAATTTTGTTCAAATTTAGTCTTGATAAAGGCTTTGTGGTCGAAACGTCAATTTGTGTGTGTTATTATGTATTCCTTTAGTTATTAACAAACTTTCATTACCCTATTCCTGGATTAACCCTCACTATTCCCTCTTACTCTCCCAATGACCGTCTTTAATAAAGACCTTTCAACTGAATTAATTAGGATCACATTTGTTACGTTTGTGAATAGTAGGTTTGGATTTCGGTTAGTTACTATTTACATACATGAAATCGCATGCCAAAAAATAGCCAAGACGACACCAAGTATATAAATAGTGAACTACCGAATCCCAACATGGACCCCCGTTCGGTCACGTGACAATTCTAGAAAAAAGGGTCTTACCGGAGACGGTCGTGCTCTCCCTCACTTTCACAACCACGTACCCACTTTCTCACTCTATTTCTTATCCCACCTCTTCATCTTTAAGAAATTTAGAAATCTAGACATCAAGTGCTGAAATTGTCTTAAGTAGATTAGACGTTGTCAGAGTGCCTTTGACATTGACAGTTCTTTAACTGAAGGATAGAAGAACAAGGACCATAAGCGGATGATTCCAACAATCATAAGTTCTCGCCCTTTTATTAAAGCAGAGATTGAATCCTTTGTCTCCAGTCAGGCCCGTGTAAGAAGTGGTAATTGAATCCTTCCCTACACGTCCAGCTGACCGATTGCTATCGACGAAATTACTTCCTCAATGCAATTTATGTCCAATTTCTGTTTGGAAAATGGACAGTGTGAGAAAAGCCATTTTCTGGCAAAGACCCACGTCAGAACGGCTATCGAACTTTATTGTGAACTAAAAAGAGAAGTGGTCAGTTTAAAACAATGAGAATATCTATTAGTCACATAAAGAAATACTAGAAGTGATGTCTAAAACTACGAGAATATCCATTAATCACATAAATATGAGAAGTGGTCAGTTTTAAACTACGAGAATATATATTAATCACATAAATATGAGAAGTGGCCAGTTTAAAACTATGAGAATATATATTAATCACATAAATATGAGAAGTTGCCAGTTTAAAACTATGAGAATATATATTAATCACATAAATATGAGAAGTGGCCAGTTTAAAACTATGAGAATATATATTAATCACATAAATATGAGAAGTGGCCAGCTTAAAACTATGAGAATATATATTATTCACATGAAGAAATTGTTTTTAATTTTCCAGAATAATGGATCACTTTATGTTATGGATAAATCGATGGTGATGATAATGATGATGATGCTGTTGTTGGTGATGCTGTTGTTGGTGATGCTGTTATTGGTGATGATGGTAGTGATGATAAACAATTTACTTCAACTGTGATCAGATTGTTCTTGAGAGCCGATACCCATTCTGACATTAAGATTGGTGGTCTCAAATGCATCGTTATTCTAGAGGTTTATGGATGCAGGTTTTGGTCCTTGTAGGGAATCCAGTAGAACATTATCCCAGAATCGTCAAACTCCACCAGCAACATAGGATATGATTCTATGGCAAACAGCTCACCACTCTTCAACTTTGTTAGACAATTAGCAGTGACGGTACATCTGGCATTCCCTGCCAGTTAGGAGCCACAACAAAAGGACTATGGTGAAATGTCAGTCGGCCTACATTATATCGTCATCTCATCAATGGAGATTACCTGATAGAAGACACAAACAAGACATTGAGATACGACACGTATTTAACCCAATGAGTGGGAACATTATGTGAGATACAACATGTATTTAACCCAATGAGTGGGGATAATATGTGAGATACGACATGTATTTAACCCAATGAGTGGGAAAATTATGTGAGATACGACATGTATTTAACCCAATGAGTGGAGACAATATGTGAGATATGACATGTATTTAACCCAATGAGTGGGAACAATATGTGAGATACGACATGTATTTAACCCAATGAGTGGAGACAATATGTAAGATACGACATGTATTGAACCAAATGAATGGGGACAATATGACATACAACATGAAACATATATCTCTAAAGATTAATGTTGTGGGGGGGGGGGGAGGATTTTCACTGGAAGAAAAGCATCACTATATAATCATACCATCTACTAGATCAGGGGTGGGCAAACTTTTTGTGCAGAGGGCCGCATTGAAAATTGTAAAGCTATTGGAGGGCCGGCCGCATATAATATTATGTATGTTTTTGTTTAAAATTCTCGGTAAGTAATCAATTAAATATTTTTATTGTAAAGAAAGGTAGTTTTACATAATGTAGATAACTTCTGAAATAAATTACATTTCTGACTTACACTATAACAGTATCTGTTCTAATATGGATAAAAGGTTTGGCAAATATTTTAACAATGTTCGTGTATTTAAAAATGTGTTTGAGGACCGCAAAATATCCAATGGCTGCCCGCAGGCGGCCCGCGGGCCGTAGTTTGCCCACCCCTGTACTAGATGTATAATTTATCATGACAGTCTATCTAGTAGGTCATTGGTAGGTTTTATCCTATACTGGAAGTATAATTTAGCATAACAGGCTGTCTGGTAGTCATTGGTAAGTTCTACTATTTACTAGATGTATAATGTTGCATGATAGTCTATCTGGTAGTCATTGGTAAGTTCTACCATCTACTAGATGTATAATTTTGCTTAGCTGTCTATCTAGTAGGTCATTGGTAAGTTGTATCCTATACTGGAAGTATACTGAAGCATGATAGTCTATCTGGTAAAAGTAAATTCAAGAATGAAGCCAGAGGATAAATCTCTATATGGTAAAGTACTGGTAAGTTCTATAATCTACTGGAAGTATATAATGGTTTGTCTGGTAGCCAATGGTAAGTCAAACCATCTACTAGAAGTATAATGTAGCAAGATGGTTTGTCCGGCAACCATTGATAAGATCCGCAGACCTTCCACATGGGGAATGTTAGAATTGAAGAAATAAAATTAATGAGCTATACAAAATGTGGAGTTCTGTACTTGACAAACATTCTTTCATGGGTCGTGAAAAAAATTATCACAACATACTGGACTTGTAGTTAATGTTAAACACGCTTGAAGGTGAGGACGTGTGAGGTATAGTGAAGGCATGAATGTGAGAATGTGTGGGATATAGTGGAGATTGGATAATGACAAATCCAGATGAATAAATTGACCTCAAAATTTAGAAACTTGCAAAACTAATAAAATCCATCTCGGATTGGTCCAAATTTGGCCAGAAGTAGGAAAACAGAACTGGACTGGTCAGATTAGTAATGATATAGAGTTACAGAAGAAACACAGATAGGACCAATTTAATGAACTGGTTCGTTCTCAAATTTCTGAAAATGTTTCAGGACTCAATCCGGAGAACGGAATGCATTGCGTCATGGTTGACAGCTAAGCTGCGATATTTCGATCCGACACATACTACATCAGCAAGAGATTTGGGCTACTGTGATCATCGATATCAGTGGTTCTCAATATGTATTCGCCCCTGGCCCCTTGATTGGATAAAGAATTGCTAGAAACGAAAAAAACAAATAAAAACAATTTATTCCAGTGATCTTCAAAAATGCCCAAATGTGAGAAATTTGACCATAACGTGGTCAATACAGGAACTATGGGGTGCATGTTAGAGTCTATTTCAGGTATGTTGTTCTGGGTGTTAAACCTCAGCCAAGCTCTGAGACAAATTTGTGAAGTGATCCGAAACCTTCTTGCAACACGATACAATAACAGCAAATGTGAACTACTTATAAACTACTAATTTGACTCCTACCACAATGGAATCATTACTGGAATGGTCAGCCCAGAGGGCAACACCTAGAATATCTCATTGAGAGCGTGAACAAATTAACAGTCACGGCCCTTAAATGCTATATATGGAACCTGATATTTGTAGAGAAGAGTGTTAACTGAAATGTTACTGACCTGATCACGTGTTATTATCAGACCAATCAGAGCTACCCAAGGGGCGTCACTCTACACAGCTTTCTGACTTCTGTATTTGTAGTGTTCGTGTGTGTGCATACTTTCTACTACTGCAATCGTCCCGGAATAGACGCAACGTTGAAACAAAACGTTAGCTCAACAATATCGTATGATTTCCATTCTTTATGCGCGTACGCAACTCTGGAGAGGTTTGTCCATATTAGTCTTTGAGTGGATAGGAGATTAGTACAGACCAGAGCGTTAAAGTGTCTCAAATTACCTCCCTTTTGGCGCGATTTCTACGTGTGTATGTGTGAGCGTTGTTTGTATGGGCTTATTCGTGAGTGAGTGTGTGTATGAATGCTTATATCTTTCATTCAATCATTTTCCTTCTGCGCTGAAGCTAGCGCATAGGGCAGAGGTCAGATCTCTCCAATTCTGTCTGTTCAAAGGTATTCTGTGCTTATATCTTTGTTGTGCCTATATTCATATGTCTTCTTCTTCTTCTTCTTCTGCGTTCGCTCTCAAAGTCCTGCAGATTAGCATGATGTAGTCCGGAGAACGGAATGCGTTGTGTCATGGTTTACAGCATTGCTGCGATATCTGCGCATGCTTTTTGGCCTGACACACCCGACTTCAGCAAGGATTTGGTCACTGATCCTATATGGGATGGTACAGCCAACTCCATCCCATAACCTCCTTAGTCGCCTTTTACGACATGCGTGGAAGGTAAACAGTGTTGCTATTCTTTTCTCCCCTTGTGAGCACCGCCAGCACACGGGCGTTCATATCTTGATATGGATAAATGTTAATGTGTATGAGTAATTCGATCTATATGTATGCAAAGTTTGCATGTTTGTGGGTGTTTGTGTGTGCGTGCGTGCTTGTGTGTATGCGTGCGTGCGTGTGTGCATGTGTGTGTGATAAGTTTATCAGCCTTCTACATTGAGTGTCCGATGTTCGTGTCCATGTGTGTGTGTGTGTGTGTGCGTTTAAGTCCGGTTTTTATGAATGTTATGTGTGAGTATCTGACACGTTTGAATGCTTGTTTATCTAGTGAGTCTATATTTGTCACCAATCTTTAATGCACTTTATGATAGTGTGTATACTTCCGTATATTAATAAATTGTATTTGTTTGGATTCCTGGATATTGATTCTTGATTAGAAACTAGCATCACAGCACACATGACATTACCAATAGATTTCCGCTCTCCGTTTCAGCAGCCATTCAAGTGTATGTAGACTCAAAGTCCCAGTCAGGTGTTGATTACGTGATCTTGGGTTCAGATCATGCTGTGTAACGGATGTCGGCATCAGAACACAACTTTGACCCCTGCGATAGGTTTATTTATTGTTGCAACCACCCATTTTGAGACTGTCCACAAACTGTGAGGCATGTAGCTGGAATGTTGTTTTTATGTCTGACATAGATCGCTGAATATATTGCACTGCGAGTTGGCGTTCAGCTCTTTGGGAATTACCGCTCGACAGCTTAATGAGTGTTCCTGTTTTTAATTTCTGAAATATGGCTACCCTGCCCATATGTCATTAAAAAAAAACACGAACCATATTTCTTTGTTTCGGCCGCATTAAATATACGCAATGAGATGGATTGTGTAGTAAAGTGCAGGCCAGTACAAATGCGATCCAAATGGTTGAAGTTTTTCCTGTGATTGAATGTCTGTATAAATAATATGTTTTTCAAACTATTGCATCACGCTGAGGTTTTCTGGGCATGAGAGAAAACTCAGAAGAAAATCCGACAGGCTGATTGTGAACTAAAAGAACTGAACTAAAAGAACTGAACTAAAAGAACTGAACTAAAAGATCTAACTAAAAGAACTGAACTAAAAGATCTCCGACAGACGCAGGACGAAATTAGTCAATAATACAATAGTTACATCGTCCGTATGTTGTCAAAATAACGGATAGCAGGTTCATGTTGTCAACAATGTAACATTTGTTGGGGAGAGGCGAGCTGTTTCGATTATAATTGCGGTTGTTATGTGTAGTCTCTTCAATGACAAGAATGGTGAGAGTTTTGTGTGTAGAAATCCTGTAACTGGAGGGCAACATATCCTAGGATTTACGAAATATATTACAAGAATTAATATGAAGTCTCCACCTGGTACACATACGAACAACTGTGCGCTGTCGAGCGGGAATTCCCGAAGAGCTGAACGCCAACTCGCAGTGCAATATATTCAGCGATCTCTGTCAGACATAAAAACTACATTCCAGCTACATGCCTCACAGTTTGTGGACAGTCTCAACATGGGTGGTGACAACAATAAATAAACCTATCGCATGGGTGACAGTTGTGTTCTGTTGCCGACATCCGTTACACAGCCTGATCTGAACCGAAGTTCACGTAATCATCACCTGACTGCGACTTTACTCATTAACAAAAATTGTCCCCAAAATAATTCACTAAAATATTCTTCTTCAGCGTTCATTCTCAAACTCCCGCTGGATCTCTCTTGTAGCAGGACCATGGTCCTTATTGGATTTCCAGCAGGATGTAGTCCAGAGAATGGAAATGCGTTGTGTCGCCGTTTTATTTGCGCCAATGGCCCGACACATCCGTCTTCTGCAGGGCTAAAATATTCAAACGAAGTAATATTATTTACTCATAAATCATGATGTGAAAGAGCTAAATAAACAACTGATAATTATAAACTACAAACTTTGAAAATATTTTGAAACTTTAATTCCTTCTTGTTCATAATAATCGAGAAAATTCTTGAATTTTCAGATAATCTTTCTATACATTCTTCTTCTTCGTGTGCGTTCGTTCTCAAACTCCTGTAGATTAGCAGGATGTAGTCAAGAGCACGGAATGCGTTGTGGCATGGTTAACAGATTGCTGCGATATCTGTGCCTTTCGGCCTGACACATCCGACTTCAGCATGGCTTTGGGTCACTGATCCTAAATGGGATGGGGCAGCCAACTCCATCCCATAACCTCCTTAGTCGCCTCGTACGACATGCATGGAAGGTAAACAGTGTTGCTATTCTTTGCTCCCCTTTTGGGTCTCGACAACACACGGGCGTTTCTATACATGATAACCCGTATAATTTCTACACAAAAATCTCCCAGTTAAGCCACTCTGATTATGTGAAATTTACACATTTATAAGAACTGGAACATGTTTTCCATATGATAAAGTTGTTTTGAGCACAGAGAAAAACATGCTAAGTTGGTACTGTTTTGGCAAAAACAGGGCGTGTCGTCGCCCTGGCTGCGTGAAAGCAACGTTGACTGTAAATTATAGCACGTTTCACCAGGTTTGTCCAGCTGTAAAATGTTGTTTAAAATGAATTTGAAATGTTACAGACCTTATGAAAATATTTTTTTTTTTATTAAAGTGCAGCCATTGGTTTCAATTTTCGTTTATATTCGATATAAATCAAAAGTCTATTTGTGAGCACAGTTCTCACACAAAAAAATTAAGGTGTATATAGTGAATTATAAGACGTCATTTACACATGATTTGTTTATCACACATTTAGGATGATTTAAGCGTGAAATTGTACCATTCTGTACTCTCGAACACAAGACAGACGGTGTTTAAACGTTTATCTTGGTGTCAGGCTAAAATTCTCTGGCAGAATCGTCTCAACATAAAGTGTGCAGTTAGTAGGAAAAATGAGTTTCGCGTAAAGTTTATGACAATAGAGTAGATCACAAATATTATTTTTAAGTATTTCTGCAATAAAGCCACTCGAAGAAAACTATATCATTATATTTCAAACCCAGAAAACAAGACTACTCTTGCCTTAGAAATAAGTAAACAAACATTGGACCGCTGAATAGTAAAAATCTGATATGTTAAACTCACATTGTTACGAAAATTAGGCCACGATTATTGTAGTAGTAGACACGCCTATGTCTAATCAAGTCACATAAATTGTGTCTGAAGTGGTAGAACTACTTTATTTTCCCGAGGCACAATAATTAGTATGAAAGATCAAAGGATTCCATTCGTGCATAAAAACTGGACATGATGCACAGATATAAAGTATACGTTTGTTGGGTCTAACCAAAAATAATTTTAAAAAAAATATGAAGAAAAACGGCATTAATACGTTAGACTGTTACTCAGATAATTATATTTGTTTGAAGGTTAAAGCTAGTGAAACGTGCTATACCATGTTATGGGCTAAAGGAAAGTAACGTTGGGGATAGTTGAGTAAGTTATGGGCTAAGTGTAAATAAGGTTAGTATTAAGTTATGGACTAAGTGTGAGTAAATTTGGGAATAGTTTAGTAAGTTACGGTCTCAGGATAATATAGACTAAAGTGGTGATGAGCAGAGGTGCACGACCTGTTAGTATCGGGGCACCGTTATGACCTTGTCATATGTGAGCTACTACACCTTTGCTCACACTGCAACATGTCTTCAAGAGACTGGAATCATGAGCCATCTGCTGAATTACGAGCACACAAAACCAAACTTGATAGTTTGAAATAGCATGCTCATCTTGCAAAGGAGGAACTACATCAATTCCTCAGCTTCCAGCGCTAATAAATCATATAGATCTCAATAAAATGTACTTGGAAACTATAAATCGCTATCAGGAACTCGGCCCATGACACTAGGATTGAATAAATGTCCTAGTTGCCCAAGACACATCACACGCACGCACAGGCAAGAGCACACACAGAATGAAGAGATAGAGAGAAGAGAGAGAGAGAAGAGAGAGAGAGAGAGAAGCGAGAGAATATAGACACACATACACACACACATATATATATATATATATTGCATATTATCTTACTGCTACTGATTACCATCAATAGATGTGTTCTTCATCATCATTATCAGGTGCCATGCCGGTTGGCGTAGGCGATCATCGCTCTCCACAGCTCTCTGTGCACAGTATTATGTATCAAGATCGTTATTGTTTCCCTACTGTGCCAGGTTGTCAATCTGTCTAATATTTTCTCACGTTTTCGCCCTATGTTTCTGTGGTCTTCAATCTTGCCCGTTGTGACTATGTTCTCCAAACCTGCCTGTCTCATGAAGTGGCCAAAAAATGAGAGTTTTTGTAAGAAAATGTTCATGTGTTGACGAGGTCTAAATGATAGGCGAAAAATAACTAATATTAGGAGCTGAAATGCGTGTAGTAAGGAAAGATTAAGAAATATGTCAGCATGCAGTTATTTAACACACCCCTGTAGAAGTTCAAAGTGAACTAACCTGCCACGCTTTAGAAAAATATCGTGATTTCACATGTCTTAACTAAGCTGTAAAAGGCAACCCAGAATATTATGAAAATTGCCAGAATAGTTAGAATATTGAGAACGAATTCTGAAGAACAAGAATATATTCTGTAACTTTTATTTTTTAGTTTATCTTCTTAGATTTCATTCTGTAACACTCGTTTTGTGATTTATCTTCCTATATTTCATTCTGCTCATTTTGATGAATATGCGTTGTTCATTACTTTAAAACAGAAATTACCTACAGAATATAACAAGTAGATATGCTGGTTTCATATTCCATATAATCCATACATAACCCCCATAACAATTCAGGGTCGTAGGGCTACTACATTGGATGACCTAACACACATAGTCCTCCGACGATTTCTATCCTCAGCAATGCGGATGAGTGAAATAATCTTATCTGATGTTATTTTATCTTTGATAAAATGTCAGCCCATGATTTTCTTTCGATTCATCTGTTTCGTCATCCCTCAGCTGTACTATGCGTGATGACAAGGAATCGTGTCTGCATACATGTTCAAACTATGCAAGCTTTTATCGTTTTACTATTTAAAATAGTGATTCTTGTAAACCTGATATTTATATATTAGTTCTAATGTTAAGCAATTCGAAACTATATTATCTAGCGTTAAGAAATCACAGGTTACCAGTCATGTCACATGAAATCACTAGTACGTTCCCGCTACTCTGCAAGGTTTAGTGCGATTTTATAGGATTCTACATGTTCAGTCAGATATCCACTAATGACATCAGTAACTTAGAAGCCAGGTAGCTCAAACAGACTTCCACATTGTTCATTACCACCATACATCCTGTTTTCAACACATGCTGGAATCATACATTCATTTGTTTTAAATTGTTTTCTTCTGGGGGTGGGGGAGGAGGAGGGGGTTCATGTCAACGAATAACATCTTTAGAGGGTACGATATTTCGACTTTCATGATTAAATGTGCTTGACACCCATCTTTTGCTGGGTCCCGAGAGGAAAGCAAAGAATAGCAACACTGTTTACCTTCCATGCATGTCGTAAGAGGCGACTAAGGAGGTTACGTGATAGAGTTGGCTGTCCCATCCCATATAGGGTCAGTGACCCACAGCCATGTTAAAATCGGATGTGAGAGGTCAAAATGCGCAGATATCGCAGCAGTGGTGTAAAGCATGACACAATGCATTTCGTTCTCTGGACTACGTCCTGCTAATCTGTAGGAGTTTGAGAACGAACGCAGAAGAAGAAGAGGAAAAAGAAGAATTGTGTTTGCTACAGCTGGATAATTCAGCGATATACGTGAAACCATAGTGACAAGCTATTTACTGTATCAGTAGCTTAATATCTCAATGTTTTTATTCACACTTCAAACACGAACAGTGTAATTTCCTAGAACATCAAATAAAGCAATGTTCCATCAGCGTTTCCAATGTTACTAAGGGAAAACTGCTTTTCTATCATATTTTAATAACACGGCACTGAAATTCAACCGCCTTCTGGACAAAAGTTTGCAGGAATATTTTGGAAACAAAATATGTCCTCACTTTTATGGATCATTCGACACGGCATAAAAGTCTGCGATACCAGCCAAAACTGCATGTAAATATTGCTTCCGTTTTCAAGGATCTTGTATATTTCTCCAGATTTCACTTGCATGACTTGTCGATTGATGGTAATCCTTTTGCTCGTCTCCATTACAAAACGTATCACAGCTTCATCTCCATGTGCAAATATTCCATTCTTATGCACTGTGAAGCAATCGAGTTATTTTTGTGCACGAAAATATGGAATTGGGGTCATTTCTCCAACATTGGCTTTATAAATGTCAGAGAATATACATCACGTTTCTTACACTCTCCATGTCCATGTTTTCCAGCGAACACAATAACTTGACGTTTCAATGCTGCATCCTAATGTAATCTGGACTAGGGGTTCTCAAGGTGTGATATTTTCGCCCTAGGGGGGCTATCATAATTTCAGGGGATAAGACGTGAACAAAAATAAAATGTGGAGTGGGAGAACACATACATCTAGAGTGGACAAAGAAAAGTGAATAGTTTTCAATGATATTTAATGCGATATATTGTAACATCTGTGAGTAGTGGAGCGTGTCTGTTGCAGCTAAAGTACCGCGTTTACATTCCGTCAGAGGGAATTGTGCATCTGGACTGCACAATGACAAACGAAGAAACGTAAATACTGCCCATAAAATTACTATAGCCAGACAATACAGTAGGGATGGTTACAACATGAATAGTGTATGCTACCAATTGAACATTTGAACAAGTCTTGTGGAAAATCAATATGCATTTTCCCCCGTTTTTTATAAGGCTTGTGGGGGAGGGGGTGGTACACTGCGAAAGATTGTCCCAGAAGGGTGCCACAATTTAAGAAGGTTGAGAACCATTCGCTTTGAACAATGTTGGAAGAGCAACAGTGTATAGAACCAAAACAGACAATAAAGTATCGTCATTCTCTGACATATTTTATAAGTTGAATCCAAACCACTGTCGTTGTGTTTGTTTCTTATTCTGCTTCCTCATAGTCAAGTGACATCACATTTAAATATAGTAATCCCTGTAAGGAAGGGACGTACAATACAGGGGTGTCATCTTTTCGTATGTGTAAATTAGATCATAATAGTGGGAAATTAGATTGACTATGATTAATTTTTAGATTAATTTTCATCGTCATTAGCACCATGTCATGTCATCGGCATTAGCACCATGTCGTGTCTTCATCATAGCATCATGTCATGTCATCGTCATTAGCATCATGTCATCGTCATTAGCACAATATCATGTCACCGTCATTAATATCATGACATATCATCGCCATTAGCAATATATCATCGTCATTAGCACCATGTAATGTCATTAGCACCATGTCATGTCATCGTCATTAGCACCATGTAATGTCATCGACATTACCACCATCTCTTGTCATCGTCATTAGAAACATATCATGTTATCGTCCTTAGCACCATGTCATGTCATCGGAATTATCACCATGTCATGTCATCGTCATTAGCACCATGTCATGTCATCGTCATTATTACCATGTCATGTCATCGTCATTATTACCATGTCATGTCATCGTCATTATTACCATGTCATGTTTTTACCATTAGCACCATCTCATGTCATCGTCATTAGCATCATGCCATGTTATTGTCATTAGCACCATGTCATTTCATCATCATTAGCACCATATCATTTCATCGTCATTAGCACCACGTCATGTTATTGCCATTAGCACCATGTCATTTCAGCGTCATTAGCACCATGTCATGTTATCGTCATAAGCTCCATATCATGTCATTGTCATTGGCACCATGTCATGTTATCGTCATTATCACCATATCCTCGTCATTAGCACCACGTCATGTCATCGTCATTAGCTCCATGTATGGCATCGTGATAAGCACCATGTCATGTTATCGTCATTATCACCATGTCCTCGTCATTAAGACCATGTCATTTGATCGTCATTAGCACCACGTTATTGTAGATATGAATGTTTTCTGAAAACGTTCTGAAAAAGTTGGGAGATATTCTGACAACCTGTCACATGTTAAAAAAAGTCGTCACTATATTTCTTATCTGAAGTTCTTACATTTTGTCTTTTATCAAAGATTCGTGTTGGGCGATGAAGAGATACAGGTCAGTGGACATTGCACTTTTTTGTGACATACTCCTGGGTGAGGAGCGCCGTAGCATGTTGATAGTCAGCTTGCTTGCTATTACATGTTTCCAGGGTGCAAAGGGCTCGCTTTACTCTCGTGCGGACCCATGGTTAGCAGATAACCAAGATACTAAAAGCACCTCCTCGTGGTGCACCCTGGAAGCAGAGATACAGCAGCTCTTACTGTATTCCTGGCTAATGATTTTAGTCCCGCGTCCTTGAATGTGGATGCTGTAGATGGAATGAGAACTGCCTGCAAAGAGAAAGGAAATATCTCCGAAACCTCTACAACATCACATCCAACATATGCATGGCATCTGTGCTTTCCGACCTGGCCGGTATAAAAAAGAAGAAGCATTGGAGGGACGGCCAATGTCAATGTCCCTAACATACAGTGTTGTATCTAGTAAACATCACATGTAACACACGCTAGAGGGCAGCACAGTGTAAGTGAATATATTTAATGACAACAGAGCTAACAATGACCCAGCGCGAGACGGCCAGGTGTAAGTGCTGCTCATGCTCGAGAACACACTGAAACCGACATGTCTCATCACAACTTGACCCCATTCAGAGTAGGAGTCATGACTCAAGAATAAGATACGCCACCTTGAACATGCACTCCTTGGTATGGAAGAGAGCTTTGAATACAACTCCTCATTGCACACAGGACAAGCACCGAACTAATGATGGGGAGCGCATTGTTCAAAGACCTAACTGAAGCAGTGTTGAGACTCGGAGTCTGGACACTGGGGGCAACGTAGAGGGGGGTGCAAGTCTATAGCGACACTGCAAACCTAGCTCAACTAGGCTGTCGGCCGTTGCCCAACACGGCTCATGTAGAGAGAATTGGATTCCGTACCCAATTGCCCATTGCGAAGCCCCTCGTCCAAGATTCATAGTTTATCTGTCTCTGGGTAATATACGCAATGGTGAGTCAAAATACATAGACCGCGCCTAACGATGGATTTGGATGTCATTACAAGCAGACGAGGCAAGTGCGTGAGAAATGCACAGGTCAAACGCCAGACCCCTGACGTGTTTGACAATGCAGCACATTAGCACCTAGAGAGATGTTTCTAACACATCCTGGCACTGAATATCATTTGAGACATGCTTCTAACACATCCTGGCACTGAATATCATTTGAGACATGCTTCTAACACATCCTGGCACTGAATATCATTTGAGACATGCTTCTAACACATCCTGGCACTGAATATCATTTGATACATGCTTCTAATACATCCCGACACTGAATATCATTTGAGATATGATTGGAACACATCCTGACACTGAATATCATTTGAGATATGCTTCTAACACATCCTTGCACTGAATATCATTTGAGATATGATTGGAACACATCCTGACACTGAATATCATTTGAGATATGCTTCTAACACATCCTTGCACTGAATATCATTTGAGATATGATTGGAACACATCCTGACACAGAATATCATTTGAGATATGATTGGAACACATCCTGACACTGAATATCTCGGTCATGGCTATTTGGCTATGCGCACCTGACCTCGGCAATCGATGTGGCTTTAGAACTGTCTCATCAACACCAGGGATATATTTAAACCTTCCGGAATTATTACGCATACACATTTTCATACTCTTATCCCTTTTTCACAACCTTCCTCAATAATCTGCTATTCGAACCCCGTGTGCACCTATTTCAGAACCGCTGATTCTCTAATCTGCTTTATGTTGGCAACGTCACGTCCTCTTCCAGTATACATCTAATCAACATGGCGGACATTATCTTGTGAACTGTTGTCATATCCAGCTAAATAAAACTTCATCATCATTAATATTAATATTCTAGTGTATTTATAATTTCTCTGCATGTTATATTTTCATTTCAATTGACTTCTCATCCTTCCATTGTTCTATATTTATTCACACTATTATTTGTACACCTGTGCCAGTTTATAATATATTGTTCCTTATAGTCTTCCGGCATTATTCTATTCCGTTTCGCTTTTATTGATAACAATCTTTTGGTCCGAAACATCAATTCAGTTGATTGATGCTGCGTGATGTGTAGTTATTGTATTTATTGAAAAACAATCACAACTTGTATTTGTGATGTCTGGGCCCAAAAGTGTGCAAAGAATAGCAAAACTTGTATCTATAAATGCATGTTGCAACAGGCATCTAAGAAAGTTTTGCTGTTGGATATTCCATCCCATTAGGTTCACATTGACCGAGGATCCATACTGAAGGTGGGTGTATAAGATTGAAAGGCGCAGATATCGCAGCTGAGCTGTAAACTGTGATGCAACGCATTCTGTTCTCTGGATTACATTTTCCTAATCCGCATGAGTTTTCGAACGTAAGCAGAAGGAGAAAATAGATTTACACAGGTCCAAACACACAAACCCTCAAATGTTGCCTCGCATATTCGCGCAAACACACATACGCCAAGCTCTAACCATACTAACACATACTCAATAACACACTCAAACACAATTCTTCACACATGTTTCTCTCACACCGAGTATGCACACTCATATATCCACTAATATATATATACCCACTCGTACTCACACCAAAAAAAAAAAAAAACACAAGCAGGGGCACGCAACTGGAAAATTGAAATAGCATGATGTCTCAGATAACGACTAACAATGTGCGAGCAGCTTCGAATTATTTCCCCTGTCTGGCTGTTTAATGTAATAAATGAGTACAATAGACGGATGTAGAAAGACAAGGGAACAAACCCTCGAAAAAAGATAAGAGTCATAGAACATCAGGTGAAGGATAGAAATATTTATAGAACAATATAAAGTGGGTCATTGTTGACGGTGTAAGATTTAGAGATACGCTAAAATTGAGAGGATGAGTTGTATATAGGCGGAAAGAAACGGCGAGGCAAGAGATAAGCAGATATTTTCATAGTGAAACAGACACAAACAGATTGAACATTGAGATGATGAGTTGGGTATATCGTGTCTAAGATTTATCTGAGAAAAGACAGAAACTTTCTTTAAACAATGGTGACAGTACGTCGACCTAATGTTTGAATGCTAACTGTGATATGTTATATTTTTCTCTGGGAATTGAGCTACAGTGCACTTGGGAAGAGGCGGAAAGGCAGACCTAGAAGACGATGGACTGTCGACATTAAGATAACACGAATACGTCGTTGGAAAATGAAAGCCGCATGGCCAAGGCAGAGAAGGGTTCAGGGCGTTCATTGGTAAGACAACGTTCTGGAGTGAATACGTCAAATGACACACACAGCAACATCAATGGTTTAGTGTCATACTCTCTAAGGGACTTTCTATATAACACTGTTTTAACTAACTGTAATAACATTAATGGTTTAATTTCAAACTTTCTCTGGAACTTGAATACTGTTTTAACTAACTGTAATAACTTTAATGGTTTGATGTAAAACTTTCTCTGGTACTTGAATACTGTTTTAACTAACTGTAATAACATTAATGGTTTAATTTAAAACTTTCTCTGGTACTTGAATACTGTTTTAACTAACTGTAACAACATTAATGATTTGATGTAAAACTTTCCACTCTTCTTATTTTACTTCAGCTTTCGCTTCCTAATTGGTTGGTTAGTTTGTTGCTGAACCATCGGTCCATGGTCTCTTGTCATATGACCCAATATCATTTTGTGATATATGCATGTGTTTGCGAGCTGCTGATGTGTTCCATATAAGGTGTTTCATTGATCTGGTCTTAGAGGGAGAAGCATTTTCCTGGCGTCATCCAACGCTGGACATTCAAAAGGTGATGGTCAAGCGTTTCATATGGATGTGTGCGGTGTGCTTGTATTCTGTTCATTCGTTCTCTGATTAGTAAGACAGGTGTTCATGTGATGTCCGCCGAGGCGCGTGCAGTACGTTGTGCTGCCAGTTTCAGAGCGGTGCTGGTTATTATGTACTTCCGATCCAGTGTATCCGTTTTTGGCATAACCTTCCCCCAGAATGTCTAGCATCGTAGTTTGCAGTTGAATAAGATAGCTTCCCACGTGATCGTTTCGCAGCAAATGGGCCAGTGTATATAGTCATTTTAAATCAGCTTGACGGGCTAATGCAAACAGCTTCATCATCATCATGTGACATATCATCTAAAGAACGTGGTCTTCTTTATGAATTCTCTGACCACTTTTCGATTCTGTGACAGTTGACATGCTGCAGTTGAAGACTTGTTTTAAATATCTCATATATCACTGCAAATTGTCGTCACTAATAGCAACCCTTTTTACCTTCCATGCATGCCGTAACAGACGACTAAGGGCTTATGAGGTGCAGTTGGCTGACCCATCTCATTTAAGATCAAAGTGATCCAAAGCCATGCTGAAGTCGGACGTTTCAGGCAGAAAGGCTCATATATAGCAGCATTGATGTAAACCATGACAACGCATTTCATTCTCCGGAGTACGTCCTGCAAATCTGCAGGAGTGGGTGAACGAATTCAAAAGAAGAATGGCGATAACACCCCCAATTTTTTCACCACTAAAATAAGGATGGTCGGCATTAGAACCACCTATTTCGCCGAGTTGATTTTCCGTAGTAATTTCACTATCAACTTTGCTACCTCGCCGACACTTTGCAGTTTAGCTTCATCACTATGTCCATTATTTATAAAGAAAACCAACACATTAAGTAAGTTTTCACAGCATATTTACACACCACCCATATGCACAATGTGATGTTCCCGTAGTCTCCCAATCTATTCTCAATCAATAGAATTCCTCAAACATCGTTCTTTTAATCATACTTCTTCTTCTTCTTCTTTGTGTCCTCATGTACCTTTCGGTGTTGAGGGGAGAATGAGTGTACG
Organism: Meghimatium bilineatum; assembly: GCA_034231615.1. Lineage (NCBI taxonomy): Eukaryota > Metazoa > Mollusca > Gastropoda > Stylommatophora > Philomycidae > Meghimatium > Meghimatium bilineatum. Next base: position 46,567,725 of record CM067316.1, read on the forward strand.
ATCTTTTGCCCTTCTATTTGCCTCTTCTGCTGTTATATTTCCGAGTGTCTCTAATACACTATCTATCCACCTTTTACGAGGGCGTCCAATAGGTCGACTCTTTTCGTATCGTTTGTTAAGTGTTTTTTGGATAATACTGTGCTCTTTCTGTCTGGTTATGTGGCCGTACCATTTAACTTGTTGTTTCTGAATGTATTCTATTGTTGACTTGATCCCTAATTGTTTTCTTAGTGCTTCATTCCTGATTTTGTCTCTCAAGCTAACTCCAATCATACGTCTCACACATTTCATTTCAGTGATGTTAATCTTATGTATTGTTCTAGAATCTAATGTCCAAGTTTGACACTGATACAATACAAAATTGAATCATACAATATCATTATTTCAAATTCGTCTGACATTTTATATTTGCTTCATTTACCGATTACCGATTGGTAATTACTCTGTTCCGTGTTATCTTAGGTAATTACATTCAAATCTACAGCCGACCAGTATATACTGATTGCTTAATTATCAATTGAGCAATTAATATGTTAACACCACCAATCACTTGTATGGATACCTACAGGCAAAAGAGCAAGGGGTAGACCAAAAGAAACACTCAGAAGAACAATACTTAGAGAAAGTAAAACATCAAATATTCATACTATTCAAGAACTGCACAGAATAGCTTTCAACAGACAGAATTTGAAAGAACTGACCTCTGTCCTATGCGCTAACTTCAGCGCAAAACGAAAATGAATGAATTAATTAATATATTGGTGACTTGATCTACTTCTTCTTCTTCTGCGTTCGTTCTCAAACTCCTGCAGATCAGCAGGATGTAGTCCGCAGAATGGAATGCGCTGTGTCATAGTTTACAGCATTGCTGCGATATCTGCGTATTTTCGCCTGATACATCCGACTTCAGCACGGCTTTGGGTCACTGACCCTATATCGGATGGGACAGCCAACTCCATCCATAACCTCCTTATTCGCCTCGTACGACATGCATGGAAGGTAAACAGTGTTGCTATTCTTTGCTCCCTTGTGGGTCTCGACAACACACGGGCGTGACTTGATCTAATTTCTCAGATCAAGTGCATCCCCAGCTCTTGCCAAAGTCACGCTGTTTGCTATATGCTGTATTTAGAATAATGTAAAACAGAAGCATCGATGATTTATTGTTAAAGAAAAATTATAATTCAACAAACAGGATTCTTAAGAATCGAATACTTTTGAGACACGCAGACAGACAAGTCACTGTGTTGCTATTATTTGCTCCCGTTTCGGGCTTCGGCAAGACACAGTCATACCACATTGTCCAATAATAATTAGGAAATAAAAACAACCATAAATGACACTATCATAATTCCCAGCCTTCATAATCTGTAGGTCTGGCTTGTTACCTGTTATAACTTGTCCAGCTCAACGCGCAAAAACAAGACAAAACCCGCAAAAGTTAACAATATGCCTTCTCAACAGATAGCGGGGGGGAAAAAAAACTACAAGGAGAGTAACGTGAAATGGAAATAAAAAATGTCCCCAGTCTCCAGAACTGGTGCGATACTCCCCAGCGCCGGGATGTCTAATAACTTCATGTTCTCTAGTTAAAAAAACAATGAGAACTTGTCAACTGAACAAAGACAAAAAGGATGGGAAAACGAATGATATTCATACAAAGAAAGCTACATCCGCAGGGGTTAAAGTTGAAGAAATGAACAGTGGTAACATATTTCATAATTGCGAAGGGCGCTACAAATATATTTTAAAAATTAATTTTGTTTCAATTAAAACATGTGATTTTAATTAGAATTTCACATGTGTGATGATGGACCCGAAAAGGGAACAAAAAGATCTACACTGTGATGTGTAATTCTTCTTCTTCAGCGTTCATTCTCAAACTCCCACTGTATCTCTCTTGTAGCAGGACTATGGATTTCCAGAAGGATGTAGTCCAGAGAATGGAAATGCGTTGAGTCGCCGTTTTATTTGCGCCAGTGGCCCGACACATCCGTCTTCGGTGGAATATGTAATTCATGTTGTAAGATATTACTAAGACAGCTTAGGGATGGGATTGATTGCCCTGCGAAAAGAAGTGTCTCAAGTTCAAAGTTTTGAGGCCGAAAGTAACAGAAATAGTATTTAAAAATAAATTCACTTGTGTGTTACAGAGCCTCAAAATGGAAACAAAGATTAGCGAAACTGTTATCCATAATGCATGTCGCAAGAGGCGAGTAAGGAGGTATTGGTGTGGATTTGGCTGTACCATCTCTTAACAGGTCAACCTGACTCTGAAGCCATGCAAAGCCGGATGTTTCAGACCGAAAGGCGCAGACATCGCATGCGTCCTGCTAGTCTGTAGGATTTTGAGAAAGAAATGCGAAGAAGAACTAACAGAAATGTAGTTCTATAATGTCATAGAAATTTTGTTCCGACTACACAACAAAGACGAACTAAAGGAAATGTGGTTCTAATGTCATAGAAATTTTGTTCCGACTACATAACAAAGAAGAGAAGAAGTGAGAATTCTTTTTAACAATATTAGAAGACTTCTGTGTCGTAGGGGTTAATGCATTTGTCATATCTTCTGCAAGTCGAAAATTTCAAAGTGGAACGTCTAGTTTTGTTCATACGTGCATTTTTTTCATCATTTCTTACGATTTTTGTCTGAAACTACGGAGTTACGTTGTAACCATCGTGAATATAAGGTATTGTGACTCATTGGAAAACATCACTCTAAAATAGCATCTTGGACTTTTCCAGTGATTTTATTTGTTATTGTCAAAAAGTATACATAACATGACCAATGAAAACCAGGGGAAAATCAAATGGCTCCTTTTTTTATGGCTGTTTTCCAATTATCCAACATGGCTTATTTCCTAACGATCCTAGTTGCATATTATGGGTGATGTTCTGAGCAGACGGCGTGATGTTCTGCTGAGAGTAGAATACATATGGGAAAATAAGAGTACACAAAGTGCCATGAAGCGTCTATAAGAAGATAACCTCAATATAAAGGCATGTCATCTACTAAGGTTTTCTGTTGCATGGTTGGTTTGTCTAGTGAGCCATTGGTGAGACTCACAGACACAACCACATCGGGCATCTAGACACTCACAAACCAAATTAGACAATTACAAATGTGTTTTTTTCTACTTGTTCATCATATTTATTAATTTTTATGCCATGCTCATCTTCTCATGCGAAGGGGGAACACCATCGTCATCAAAAGGCCTGCGTCATCATTTTGTACACAGACATACAATATAATACACGCTGGAAACCATCTGATGATACTAATATTGAATACTTTTAACCACATAGTTCATCCACATCAGTCCTTCTAAATCGTTGGGCCACCACAATATCGTTACCGGGCCACGAGACATATTTCATGAATTGCAAATTTATCTTATGAATATATATAATATATGTGGACTAAGACCTGACCTTAGAAAAACTTTGTATCGGGCGCGGTTTCACAAAAGTTGAGAATCAGTGTTGCACATGACTTCAGTATGGTCATTGATATAAGAATAATCAAATATCATGACGCGGATTTATAATTAATCTTGTGACATACATCTTTTTATGCCTTTTGGTATGAACATTTCTTGTTTATTGAATGATGCACTCTGTTTTTTTATGTGGAGAGTGGGGGTGGGGAGAGGTTGCACATAAATTACGTTAACAGTAGAGGAAGGAGGGATCTAAAAAGTTTGACTGTTGTTGACAAAGGAAGGTAGATGTTGGCAAAAGTTGACGTCGACAAGACTGGTTTCATACACTTAATCAATTGTATAAACTTCAACAGTTGTTGTTGAGATATGAAGCAAAACATGCACTTTTTCTTCTTGAAAATTTTTTTGTTGTAGGGTTGGGAGGGGGGGGGGTGTTCAAATATTTTGACATAATTAAGAATAGATGACCTTGAATATTTGATATGTTGACAAGATGACAAGGGGGAGAGAGAGGGGGAAGGGGGTACATAAATTATAAAAAATGCGTGACGTAATTTATGGGAGGCTCCCTAGTGTGAACTTTGAAACAATTACCCCCCCCCCCCCCATAACTAAATATAGTAACATTCGAATTATGCAAATTAGGCGACAGCACGTTATTGGCTGCACATTTTCTACCTTGCCTTCTTTTCAATAATTTTATTTGTTATCGTCTAAATTTCTCATAACAAAAAGTCACAAAAAAAGCGATGTTTGCATTTTCTTTGAAGACATTCTATGTGCAAACGTGTTGTTCTCGAAGGAATTCAAGGAAAGGAATTTAAATTCATTTACATTGTAGTTCAACAATAAATCTATGTTCCTCCAGAACTATTCGGCAATATTGCATGACAATTCTGGAACCAAATTATGAACCAGAAAAACTTACGACTTAAAAACAGAAATATTTTCAAAAGAGGCGACCTGAAATAAATCAGCTGTGGGTTAACAGGAGTGCCAAAGTTTAACATTTATAAGGCAGCTCTAGGGTTATTTTACGTTGATGCTTTATAGAGCGTAACGTGCGCGAGCAGGCAAGGTTAATTTAATAAAGTATTCACATTAGCACGTGCTTTTCACTGGCATAGCTCGTACAGGTATGATATGGTTCGTTGTTTTGAAAAATGTATATGCCGAGATTTTGTTGTGTTGGGATCATTCTTCCTCAGTGTTCGTTCTCAAAAACCTGCAGATTAGCAGGATGTATATGCAGGAAAAATCAGAATGCTGTAAGCGGAATGTGAACCAGATCGATTCAGCTAGCACCTATTTACCTCACAAATTGTGTGAACATGTTTTCGGAATTCGACCACACTGTTCTATAATAAAGATGCTGTGTTAATGCAGACTTCAAATATGTGTATTCTCATATTAGTATACACAGGACCTGGTCGGTTGAAACACAAATAATACCACATACACTGTACAGGTTTGTCCTTTAAACGAAGATCGCAAATATTTAATAATAGTACGTACCATTACGTCTCAGTACTACAAGGATTACTTGTAAATGTGCACTACTTGTAAATGTGCACTACTTGTAAATGTGCACTACTTGTAAATGTGCACTACTTGTAAATGTGCACTACTTGTAAATGTGCACTACTTGTAAATGTGCACTACTTGTAAATGTGCACTACTTGTAAATGTGCACTACTTGTAAATGTGCACTACTTGTAAATGTGCACTACTTGTAAATGTGCACTACTTGTAAATGTGCACTACTTGTAAATGTGCACTACTTGTAAATGTGCACTACTTGTAAATGTGCACTACTTGTAAATGTGATCTTGCCTAAAATTGGGCTTCCACAAACACCTAATACATCTTATTAGAACAGTATACCACTAGCAACACGCAGAGCGGAGGGAGAAACATCTGAGTGATTCGCTGTACAAAGTGGAGTGCGACAGGGGTGCACTTTATCACCTTATCTTGTTTAGCATCTATGCAGAGAACATAATGAGAAATGGTAGAGAAGAACTAGAGAAAAATAAATTTCATCCATTAAATATTGGTGGGTACAAGATTCCAGTAATAAGATATGCAGATTACACAATCCTCCTTACTACACATCCTGAGGGACTTAAACAGTTGATCACAACAACAAAGAAATACAGCGAAATCCAAATCTATATCTAAACGCACAGAAAACAAAAATTATGACAACAGACAAAACAACGATCAAGCAGATGATCAAAATAGACACTATAGAACTAGAAAGTGTAAACAAATTCGAATATCTTGGAGAAAATATAAACAGTTCTGGAGATTGTTCAGTTGAGATTAAAAGAATTGCAATTGCAACACTAAAATTCACACACATGAGAAAGCTGTGGCAAAGTAGTAATAATGACACTAAAATAACGATTTTAAGATCACGTGTTTTCATAGTGGCAACATATGGATGCGAGACTTAAACTTTAAACAGGACAATATCCAGAAAAATGAATTCATCTGAAATGAAGTGCTACAGAAAGATCATACGAATATCATGGACAGAGACAACGAAGAACTTTGCAATTACTGAAACTAAATGAAGTGTGGCTTCTAAATACCATCATAAGAAGGAAGCTAAAGTATTTTGAACACTTAAAGACATGATGGCACCGAAAGTCTGATTCTGGAGGGCAGAGTGCCAGGAAAAAAGGAAGAGGAAGCTTGTCTCTGACCAATGCAGACCTGCTTTTCACGAACAGAGAGGCGTTCAGAGTATCCACTATGAAGACAACTTTCTGGAAAGAATATGTCACTTGATATATGCTTGTAAATGTAAAAAACAAAAAACATGCACAGAAACAAGGAAGCTCCTATATACTGGTCGGTTGTGTCAAGCCGAAAGGCTCAAATTTCACAGTTAGGCTGTAAACCATGCAATAATCCTGCCGTTCTCCACTACATCTTGTTATTTTGCAGGAGCTTAAGAGAACGAACTCTGAATTAGTAGAAGAATGTTGTCGATTGAGATTTACTGTGGTGTAAATATTACATGAGATGTCAGTGTTTTTTAGTCTGAAACATCCGACCTCAGCATGGATTATATGTCATTTTGATCCTTGATGAAATAGAAAGGCAAATTTCCATCAAAATCTCCATAAACGTGGTAGGTAACAAAGCTGTTACTCTTTGCTTCCCATTCGAGCTCCTGCACCACACGAACGGTGTTGGGACATGATATAAATAATAGATGAAACTTGAAATATATAAAGAGAAAAATAAATATATGTGTGTTATGTGCCCATAAAAGGGAGAAATATGTGTGTGTTATGTGCCCATAAAAGGCAGAAATGTATGTGGGTTATGTGCCCATAAAAGGGAGAAATATATTTGTGTTATGTGCCCATAAAAGGGAGAAATATATGTGTGTTATGTGCCCATAAAAGAGAACTGAAGTAACACATTTGCTAGTCATCATAAAAGTGGCAAGAAGTGAGTAAGAAGGTTTGGGATTAGTGTTGGCTGTCAAAATACAAATGTTTTACAAAGGTTATAATGAGGTAAAATATTTCAGGTCGAAAGTACCACAACCTCGCATCTGTAAATTACGCTACAACGCATTCGTTGTTCGAGACTACAGTCTGCTAGCCAGGGTAATTTGAGAACATATGCACAAGAAAAGAATGTAAAAAATAAGAAATAGAAACATATTTAAGTCTCATACATAATGATTACACGTGATTACATATAATGATTACATATAATGATTACATATAATGATTACATATAATGAGATATAATGTTTTCAAAGAGACCTGGATTACGTTCCTGTCCAGCTAAGAATTAGATAACACAGATGTGCTTATGAGTCTGGTTAAATATTTTCGGGAAGAGATATTGAAAAGGAAATCCTTGACCACTTTACCGGGATTGTTTCTCTCCTGGTCGCTAATAAGCAAATAACACTGTGGTACAATTCATTTAAGGTGATGCCTTAACATGATTACGTAAGGTGATTACGATAACATCTGCAATGCTTGAGAGGAGACACACGATTAAGTGATGACACAAGTCGTCAAGAGTTCTTGTACAGAATGTAGAAGAATGTGGGCCACATTGCTTCTGTTAGCCACACCAATTTGATGACTTTTAATTTTGTAAATGTTAAAAAGGGGAGGGGGTAGTTTATGAGGTTTTTTTCGAGTTAAATTCCTAGTACTAACACTATTGTTCTAATTTCCTAAGGGGGTGGTGGAATTAACATTACATGCGAGCTTGGAAGTAATACATAACATTTATTGCTAAGAAAGAAGTAATAAATAAACAGGATATATCTAAGATTATATACGAGCTTGGAAGTAAAATATAACATTTTCAAACAAGTAATAAACAAGACAGCCCTTACACATTAGGTCTTGGAAGTAAAACAGGACATTTAGTACTAAGAAACAAGTAATAAACAGGACAACTCCTCTTCCCCCTCTCACACCACTAAAATTATATGGACATATTTCTTTAACGACACCTCCTTCTCTCTCTCTATCCACTCCTAATTTTAGCACAGTCGTACATAGATAACTTTTAACCACGGACTGAATCAATCTTATTTATGTCAGTAAATATGATCACTAAAAAGAAGGCAGGTTCTCTTGTCACATTCATCATTCAAATATTCAGAAAAAATAGAGAAACATTCCACCAGGAAATATGCGGTGGCTCACTAACACAAAGCTTACCACATCAACAAATTTACCATCTCAATAACCATACTTCCCTAACAAATGAAATGGACTTTGTATTAAAAAGATTTAAAGAGCAAGCTGAACAATCTCACAACTATTGTAATGTTATACCAGGGAGGATGAACGAGAGAAAGAATAAATAGGCTTTTAATTTAAAAGAAGGAATGTGTTGACCGGTTGACCCGTAGCTCTGAAATGATACATAATACAGGGAGTGAAATAAGCGAATGCTTACTTAAAGTAGTCAAGAGTGTTCGTTCTTGATTTCGTTAACATAAAACATTTATCAAGGAGAGCTCTTCTCCAAAAATGATGATTAATGATGGATGTGATGTGTATTTCTCTATCAGAGACTTAATCTGGGCATCAAGTAACAAATAAACGTTGGCATCATTTTAAATGAATAAATAATATGTTAAATATTTCGGAGTTAATTATCACAGAAATAAGTTCAGCCGTGTATTTGTGTGTGTGTGTTTTTAAACTTTAGAACACGTTGTAGCTGTTTTCGTGCAGTGTCTTCCCATGTACCATTGATATTCTCTATTGTCTGTCCCCAGGTGAAGGATGGTTGATAGTATCCATACTTGACGTTAAGCATAGGTGTGGGAGCCGCAGGTGTCGTTCCACGGCCGGATGTGTCGCCTTGGTTGCGTTAGTTCCATATTTGTTAAAGGCTATCTTGATGATTTCTATCCACCGCATTTCTTGGTGTACCTCTGTTTATATCTCCGAATATTCTTTTGTTATATGCTCTTGTTGGTATTTGGTTTGGGTTTATTCTCATAAGGTGACCGAACCATTTTACTTGCCGTCTCTCAATATGTTCGATACATGATATTAGGGCCTGATACTGTCCTAGGGCTTGGTATGCTTTACTACATCTATTGTGTATTTCTTTGCTGCTCCTGCCATCTGTTGTTATATTGCTTCCTATGAATGTGAATTGTGTCACTTGTTTATGTCTGTTGTTTCCAATATATATGTTGGTGTTTCTTCCTGTTCTTCCCATCTTCATTACTTCGGTCCTCTCTATATTTGTCTTCACGTTAAAGGTTTGGCATGTTTGGTGTAATCTGTTTATATTTCTTTGTAGTTGCCTTTCTGAAGTTTCTACTAGTTCTTCGTCGTCTGCAAATAGCAATGTGTTCAAGCTAACCTTCAAATTGTTTTCTCCCGTTGTCTTTGCAAATGTTTTTGTATGTTATGAACAAAAGGGGGAAAAGTGTTAGTTTATGTACATTCTCAGATACAACTGCTGAAAATATGTAAGCGTGTAAAATTAAGGAACTTACAAGCGCTAAATGTAACAAATTATTCATGCAACTTCTTGTGAAATAATCTATTATGGTTTGTGAAAATTGAAGCATATCCGATCCAGAAAAATCATTTTCAACAATTGTAGAATTTGTAGGCTTTACTAATACATGCAATATCATCGCCAGTACAGTGTGGACGGTCGACTTTCTAACCACTAGCAATTTCAACCGAGTTGTGTTTGTGAGACATACACACTAATTACTTCATCAGTAAGTGAGAATTTCTCTTCTATACCGTCTCGTTAAAGCACCATTCCTTTCTATACTGTCTCGTTAAAGCACCATTCCCTTCTATACTGTCTCGTTAAAGCACCATTCCTTTCTATACTGTCTCGTTAAAGCACCATTCCCTTCTATACTGTCTCGTTAAAGCACCATTCCCTTCTATACTGTCTTGTTAAATTACCATACATTTCTCTTCTATACCGTCTCGTTAAAGCACCATTCCCTTCTATACCGTCTCGTTAAAGCACCATTCCCTTCTATACCGTCTCGTTAAAGCACCATTCCCTTCTATACCGTCTCGTTAAAGCACCATTCTCTTCTATACCGTCTCGTTAAAGCACCATTCCCTTCTATACTGTCTTGTTAAATTACCATACATTTCTCTTCTATACCGTCTCGTTAAAGCACCATTCCCTTCTATACCGTCTCGTTAAAGCACCATTCCCTTCTATACCGTCTCGTTAAAGCACCATTCCCTTCTATACCGTCTCGTTAAAGCACCATTCTCTTCTATACCGTCTCGTTAAAGCACCATTCCCTTCTATACTGTCTCGTTAAAGCGCCATACATTTTTCTTACAATAGCGATCATTCCTCTTCTCCCGTGTTTGTTCTTAAACTCTTCAAGTTAGCTGGATGAAGTCTAGAGAAAGAAACACGGTGAGTCGTGGTGTATAGTATATTTGCGATATCTGCGCCTTTCTGTCCAAATAATCAGAGTTCATGATGTTCGTTTTGAGTAGCTGACTTCCTACAGAATGGACCGATAACAATATTTCCTACGCCCTTTAGTCGTGCTTGAAGGCATTGTATGATACATCCAATTTTTTCATTCCCTTTAGTCATGCTTGAAGGCATTGCATGATACATCCTATTCTTTCCTCCCTATCCGACCAATAATAATAACACATATTCTTATAGCCCATGCCATGTAGGCGTTGATTATCATGTCTTTCCACAGCCATCTATTTCGTGTGCTGTCAATCATTTCCGAGATATCGATGTTCTCCCATGCCACAATGCTAGGTTGTCAAGAATATTATCTCCTGGTCTTCCCATACACCTCGTGCTCTTCAACTGTTACAATGTATTTCATCTTCCCGTTTCTCATGATGTGTAAAAAATGTAAACTGTCTCATTCTGATGCCGGTAAGCACCTCGTTAAAAAAAAAATTACCTTCGTTCAAGATATCTTCATTACGATTTATATCTGTCCATGGTGTTCTCAACATTCTTCTATAAAACCACATCTCTGCTGCCTTAATATAATTTTTCACTATTCTTCTCAGCGTCCAAGATTCATTTCAGTACATTATTATTGGTTCTATATAACTTCTAGCAACTCTGTTTCTCACCTCAACTAACGAACATATATTGTATATGATTGTCTTCATCTCGTTAAATGTTGTCTTCACCTGGGAAATTCTACATGTAACTTCTTTAATACAACTTCTATCTGATGTTATTACTGTACCCAAATATTTGAATGTATTTCTTCAGATTGATTCCATCAACTTTGATGTTCAATTCTGGAGGAAATTTATTCAATACTGTACCACTATTATTAGCATATATTTTTTTATATTACCATTCGACCATGTGTTGCAGGGGCCCGAAAGGGGAGCAAAGAATAACAACACTGTTTTATTTCCACGCATGTCGTAAAAGGCGACTAAGGAGGTTATGGGATGGAGTTGGCTGTCCCATCCCATATAGGGTCAGTGACCCAAAGCCATGCTGAAGTCGGATGTGTCAGACCGAAAAGTGCAGATATCGTAGCAATGCTGTAAACCATGACACAATGCATTCTGTTTTCCGGACTACGTCCTGCTAATCTGCAGGAGTTTGAGAACGAACGCTGAAGAAGAAGAATAATATTACCAATATTTCAGTTCTTCTATCCAGACTAAAACACTGGTTTTGATTTTCCTGTACAATGACTCTCATCATTTCTTGTAACTGTGCTTCATTTTCGGTTATTAAAACTAATATATAACACATACTAAACAATATTTCTCTATATATATTCCATTCTAGGGATTGTCCATAAATTACACCCACAGTTGTATTTGTCAATTGTTGACTTCCCTCCATACCCTCAGCACGTGAACAGACTGTCAAGAATTCTTCATGTTTTGAAGCATTGAATTATGTCAACAGATTGTAACACCTCTCACTCACAAACTCTAAATATTTTAACAGAAAAATGAAAACAAAACACTACAACTTTTTTCTGCCATTTTAAAAATAATTTCAAATTCAAACAATTTAATTGTTAAATCCCTTAACTATAGCCAACCACCACCTTGTAACAGTAACATTGTCTGCACTTATGTGTGACTGAAACAACTTGTTACGGAAAACATATAGTTGACTGCCTGTCCTGGACAGACTAGTGTGACAAAAAGAAGATCTGCATTGTCACAATAATTTGCGACGGAAGAAAATGCCTTTTAGGACTACTGGAATACTGGTGCTGTGACCAGGTCTAAATCTGTGTAATACTGCTCGACATCAATCAGTTAACCAAAGCACTCCTTCACAATAATATGAGGTTTATTTACACAAGTTGATATACATCAATTAATAGCATCATACTCATGAGAGAGGCAAATAAACACAAGGCACAAGTCCCAATCTAGTCTTATTCGAGTCCGTCCTCAACTCTGCAGACTAATCCTAAATTATCTGCAACTGGGCAATAATAAAATCATCTCAGATTGCAAATTACGCTAACACATCCAGGAATTGCCTCACTCGGGTTATAAGATAAGTCTTAGATAGTATACACTGACTAACTATCTGACTCTTCCTCTTTCCTGGGAGACCGAAGACTCTGACTGTTGACAGACTAACTAGGACTTGCCTCTCCTGGGCGACAAGTACTGACTGTGCGAGACAAGCCTGATAGAGACTGACCGTAACCCGGGAACTGACTACGGGGACTACTTCCTCAGGAGTCAAAATGCGACCGCCCTGCTCGGCAGTCGATAATGCAATCCTTCTTCCTCCTCCACTCCTAAGTTCCTCCAAACTTCCAGAAACTTCCAACCAATCAAAAGCTTTCATTTCCCCAGAGGAAAACCTCTGGCCAAACAGAAATTGATCCTTCTGGTTACAATAAACTCACATTGCCTCAGACCAACCAGAAAGCTCCTACCCGGTATGATTCCAGTCTGTCTATTATCTGACATGTCGCTTGACACGTTCTTAGATAAACACAACTTTTCATTGCGTGACAGCGATGTCCATGGTGACAACATTTATCCAAGAGATGCAATGTGTGGCATTTCACGTCGTCAATATATCGCTATCTGTGAAGGGTTCTCGTTTCTTACTATGAAGCCCCCTGTTTGTGAAGGGTTCCGTAACCAGATACTATCACAACCTTACCTTTTCTCAACTATTGCCAACCACCACCTTACCTATTCTCAACTATTGTCAACCATCACCTTACCTTTCCTCAACTATTGTCAACCACCAGCGTACCTTTCCTCAACTATTGCCAACCATCACCTTACCTTTCCTCAACTATTGTCAACCACCACCTTACCTTTCCCCAACTAATGTCAACCACCACCTTACCTTTCCTCAACTATTGTCAACCACCACCTTACCTTTCCTCAACTATTGCCAACCATCACCTTACCTTTCTACAAAACAGTCTGATCCTTGTGAGACTTATTCCTCTATATGCTGATGTAATGTGTGGACTCTACTTTCTACTGTCTCCCATCTCAATTATTGTTCTTCACAGCACCTGTGTCCCCAAGATTGTGTCCCCTAGAGACAATCGTTTGTGTTGTGTCCTGGTTCACAGCTTGACTGCGATAGTTTGTGTTGTATCGTCGTTCGCAACTTGTCTGCGATATCTATGACTCTAGACCTGACACACATTATTCAGCATAATTTTTGGTTTGCTTTGATTTATTAGCTGTGACAAATCTTTAGTCGCCTTTTACAAGCATTGCAGGTGACAATATCACAATGTTGCTCTACGTTGCACACTATTTGTGCCCATGCTCAGAATCGCTGTTCTAAATGAAACGTGATATACAGCCTTACCTCCATCCAAATCTTCTGTTATTTTCGCCTTCCTGCTTTTGTGTAAAATATCTTGATACTCCACGCTTCACTGTATGCCCATCCTCTCTATAATCCTCACATATTTTTTTTAATTTTTTTTCATTTTCTAACAGGATTTTCTCAAGAAACAAATAACATGTCCACGAATTCAAATACTTTTCTTTAGTAAATCTTACATTGTTTGTTAAGTTTATCATCTGGTCTGCCCCTGTTAGGTGAAAACTTAAAAACAATGGATAAGGTGTTTCTTGGAGAAAAATAATCACAGACGGGCTTTTAAAAGATTTTGTACGTTTGTTTTGTCTGGTTACCATGGCAATGCCACAAAGTGATAGGCGTGTTAGTTCTGTGTTTACATACAATAGAGATTATGGTTTACTAGTGAATTAAATGATATAAACATTGAAATATAGCAATATGCTCTTTAATTTATTGGGTGCGGTTTGTAAAGAACTTCTTCTCCACAGCCTGTCAATATTATCTTGTCACAGACAACAAAGGCACTATAGAGACATATGGAAGGGCGGGACAATGGTAATAACACGGGGATGATAACAAGCGTTGATTATGACTGTTTATTTATAATTTTAAACACACGCTGTGATTTATATAACAAAGTCTAGGCTACAGTGGAGAAGTAAGGATTCCTTCGGGTTTTTTTTGTTTCTTTGTTGGAACTATATTGTATGCTTTTATTCACGTTTGTTGTCATATTTGGCAGAGAGAAATCAGATATTCATATATAAAATATGAAGTTTCTTCTTCTTCTTCTGCGTTCGTTCTCAAACTCCTGCAGACCTGCAGGATGTAGTCCAGAGAACGGAATGCGTTGTGTCATGGTTTACAGCACTGCTGTGATATCTGCACATTTTGGCGTGACACATCCAACTTCAGCATGGCTTTGGGTCACTGACCCTATATGGGATGGGACAGCCAACTCCATCCCATAACCTCCTTAGTCGCCTCGTACGACATGCATGGAAGGTAAACAGTGTTTCTATTCTTTGCTCCAATTTCAGGCCTCGACAACACACGGGCGCAAGTATGAAGTTAGAATCAGCTATTCATATACAAAATATGAAATTAGAATCAGCTATTCATATAAAATATGAGATTAGAAACAGCTATTAATATATAACATATGAAATTATAATCACCTATTCATATAACATATGAAGTAAGAACCAGCTATTCATATAACATATAAAAATAGAACCTGATATTCACATATAAAATATCAAGTTAGAAACAGCTATATGTTCATATCTCACAACCATATAACACAATATACATAGAACCAGTGAGTTATTCATTTTGATCTTTACTCTAACACGGATATTGTTTTTCCATACTAAATTTAAAAATAATATAGCAGTTAGGCCATTTCTAGCCTGAACATTGCCTTGAATGTTCTATCGCTGTATATGCAGTATCAAAGGTATTTGCAATTGTTTCTTTTCTTCAAGATTTACAATATTAGTTTTAAAATTATATGTTACAAATTAACTACGATATTCACGCTACTTCAACAATTATTCCTACAAATGAACGGTACGCCGTTTTTTTCCAAGTTCATGTCATCCACAGACTATCCCAACGATTCTTTACAAATTTATCATAAACTAGCCTAACTTGATTCTTTGAAAAAAAATTGTTACAAATTAGCCTAACTTGAATCTTTGAAAAATTATTGTTACAAATTAGCCTATCTGGATTCTTTCAAAAATTATTGTTACAAATTAGCCTAACGTGATTATTTGAAAAATTATTGTTACAAATTAGCCTAACGTGAATCTTTGAAAAATTATTGTTACAAATTAGCCTAACGTGATACTTTGAAAAATTATTGTTACAAATTAACCTAACTTAATTCTTTGAAAAATTATTGTTACAAATTAGCCTAACTTGATTTTTTGATTAATTATTGTTACAAACTAGTATCCTTTTCTTCTTATTTCAAGGTCAACCTGTAGATTAGCAAGATGTATTCCAGAGAACGATATAGATTCTGTCACCTTTCACAGTCTGGTTGCGATAGCTGCCTCTTTCCGCCTGACACATCCGACTTAAGCGCGACAAATTATCCAAATGTGATTCTCTACAAGCATCTAGCTACAAATAAGCCCACCGTGATTGTTAACAAATTTCTTATTATAAATTATCCACACCGCGACTCTTTACAGTCTTCATGCTACAAAATAATCACTACGTCAATTTTTACAAAGCAATTTTTGTTATATATTACCCAACGCGATTCCTTCCACATTTCCTGTTACAATATAAGCCTTGACAAATATATTACAGAAATCTTTTTAGAACTTAGAAAAACTGCAATTTTTACAAAGCATGTTTTGTTATATATTACCCAACGCGATTCCTTCCACATTTCCTGTTACAATATAAGCCTTGACAAATATATTACAGAAATCTTTTTAGAACTTAGAAAAACTGCAATTTTTACAAAGCATGTTTTGTTATATATTACCCAACGCGATTCCTTCCACATTTCCTGTTACAATATAAGCCTTGACAAATATATTACAGAAATCTTTTTAGAACTTAGAAAAACTGCAATTTTTACAAAGCATGTTTTGTTATATATTACCCAACGCGATTCCTTCCACATTTCCTGTTACAATATAAGCCTTGACAAATATATTACAGAAATCTTTTTAGAACTTAGAAAAACTGCAATTATTCTTATAAATTTCTAATAAAATGTAGTTTTATTTTATCAATTTACGGACGTCATGGGATGTGAAATGAAGAAATACGCACGCTGCAATATACAGTAAAGTAAGAATCAACATTCTGATACGCGCATGTTTCATGTCTTTTGATACAATCTAACTTCACCCTCTCTGTTTATTGTCGTTCTCTCTTTCTGTTCTATTTTCCTATTCTCAAGTTGAACCCGTTGGAGCGTTTTCAGAACAAATAAAAAGTAGGCTAGAGTTGCAGTGAGAAGAAATATCACAAATACCTGGGGGTGGTGGAGAGTGTGTGAATTGAACGCACCTGCTGCTCAATAAACCGAGTGAAAGACAATTAAACACATTTCAGATCAAATCTGTGCAGCCCTTAAAGTTTCAAATAGTCTCTTTGTATTTTATGTTCCACTACCCACCCCTTATTTAATAAATCACCCACGCCCTTACCAACAATTATTCTTCTCGTTACAATTTATTTAAAGTCGTTTTTTTATAATTTTCAATTTTGTTTTGTCCCCATAGAGTGGACAGCAGGTTTCAAAATAGGAGGTATAGTTCCATGTCGAAATTTGACCTGAACAATGCAGCTTCCTGGACGATAGTAAGGCTTTGTTCTCCTGACAAGTTTCAACTGACCTTAATGACCTGACTGACATGATGACCTATGGTTTAAAATGACTGTATTAGAAAGAGATGGTGGAGGCAAGCTCAGCGGACTTTCATTGAAGCAGATGAAGTGCACAAAAAATAAAGAAAAACGACAGGATGTGAGAGTCGAAGTACTCAATTAGAGTCACAGAAAAAAATGATAAAAAATCATACTAAAAGAGAGAATACAAATCATACTATATATACATAGGCCCTATATATATATATATATATATATATATATATATATATATATATATATATATATATATATATATATATATATATATATATATATATATATATATATATATATATATATATATATATATATATATATATATATAATTATACTATATAGATAACAAATCATACTATAAAGGGAAGACACAAATTATACGATCAGCACTTAATCATACTGTAAAAATAATACGAAAATAATACTAAAAAGATATGACATAAATCATACTGTAAAGATATTATACAAACTATATTATGAAAGTATTAAAGAATCTAACTATGAAAGTATGACAAACTCTAACTATGGAAGTTTAAAAAAAAAATCTAGCTGTGAAAGTATTACAAAATGTAACTATGACAATATTGAAAAATCTAACTATGAAAGTATTTAAAAATCTAACTAAGCCATCATTTCCCAGCCATGGTTGTTTTCTTTGACTAACAATGTAAACTTCTTAATAATGTCATTTCTGATAGTATCTCAGGCTTAGCACATGTACTAATAACAGTAATAATAACAAATATAATAATAGCAATAATAATAATCATAATTCAGCTCCAGTTATTTCAGAAGCAGTGACAACTTACTGAACGTAAAAAATGCCTCAAAGTTCATATTTCCTTACTGTAAACTGTCTCGTTAAGAAATGAAGATGCTTTAAAGGCTATGATAATAAAGCATATGTGCTCTATCTGTCGCCATGATCTGTAAGTTGTGAATTATAAATTGTACTTGGAAAGAAACAGCCTCATCGGTAACTTGATTTGAATAGCGCAGTAAAGGTTGGGAGTCCATAGTTCTAGTACAGTAAAGGTTGGGGAGTCCATAGTTTTAGTACACGAAAGGTTGGGAGCCCAAAGATTTAGTACAGTAAAGGTTAGGAGGCCATAGTTTTAGTACAGTAAAGGTTGGGAGCCCATAGTTCTTGTACAGTAAAGGTTGGTCCCACAGTGCAGTAAAGGTTGGGGGTCCCACAGTGCAGTAAAGGTTGGGGGTCCGACAGTGCAGTAAAGGTTGGGGGTCCCACAGTTCTAATCAATCAGTCACGACTTCCACTCGCAATTCACTAATAAAATATGTTGAGTTTATCCATGGATATCTAGATACAAGGATAGACGTGTGTTATGTATATAATAGAATATGCCATGTTGCAATACGTTTTAAGCAAACATTTCTAGGAGTTATAACCGAGATGTCTACACATGCCACATATCCGACCGACCAAGTTATTTTCACTAGTCCTTCAGGATGATATAAATGATATTAACTTACATACATCGATCTGAGCTCAGAAAACAGTATTTTGAACCCAATTAATGACTTAAAGAGACAAGGTATCAGCCCAGCACATACAAATTAAATCTTCTTCTTCTTCCGTGCTCGTTCTCAAACTTCTGCAGATTAGCAGGATGTCGCCCGTGTGTTTCCGGTGCCCGAAAGGGGAGCAAAGAATAGCAACACTGTTTACCTTCCATGCATGTCGTAAAAGGCGACTAAGGATGTTATGGGATGGAGTTGGCTGTCCCATTCCATTTAGGGTCATTGACCCAAAGCCACGCTGAAGTCGGATGTGTCAGACCGAAAGGCACAGCTATCGCAGCAATGTTGTAAACTATGACACAACGCATTCCGTTCTCCCGACTACATCCTGCTAATCTGCAGGAGCTTGAGAACGAACGCAGAAGAAGAAGAAGAAGGATGTAGTCCGGAGAACGAAATGCGCTGTGCCATGATTTACAGCATTGCTGCTATATCTTCGCCTTTCCATCTGACACATCCGACTTCAGCATGGTTTTTGGGTCACTGATCCTATATGTGATGGGGCTGCCAACTCCATCCCATAACCTCATTAATCGCCTCTTACGACATGCATGGAAGGTAAACAGTGTACAGTATTGCTATTCTTTGCTCCCCTCTTGAGCTTCGGCTCCAGGGCGGAAACTGAATCCATACTCTACGTTTCCAAACTCTTGCTTATAGTATAGACATTTTCTTACTACACTGGTGAAAAGTGTCTCCAGGACGATTTAACTTAATGGATACGTCAGCAGTGTATCCCAAATATTTACATGAGCATAAAACTCGGATTCTTTCCCAGTTAACACCAGTATAACACGGACGTAACACTTTATAATGGTGTTAATGGTTGATACAAAACACGTTTTAAACTCAACACCACTAATATGACAGAATGACACCAGTCGATACATCCACCAGTCAGGAATGTGCGAGTACAAGTTGCGACAATCGATACATCCATCAGTCAGGAATGTGCGAGTACAAGTTGCGACAATGGATACATCCACCAATCAGGAATGTGCGAGTACAAGTTGCGACAAGAGATTCATGACTGACCTAAGCCATTTTACCGTATATACCATGTGAGCTGGCTATATACAGCGTTGCTTAGCAGATTGGTTTGTGAGCTGGCTATATACAGCGATACTTGGCAGATTGGTTTGTGAGCTGGCTGTATACAGCGTTACTTGGCAGATTGGTTTGTGAGCTGGCTATATACAGCGATACTTGGCAGATTGGTTTGTGAGCTGGCTATATACAGCGTTACTTGGCAGATTTGTTTGTGAGCTGGCTATATACAGCGTTACTTGGCAGATTGGTTTGTCAGCTGGCTATATACAGCGTTACTTGGCATATTTGTTTGTAAGCTGGCTATATACAGAGTTACTTGGCATATTTGTTTGTAAGCTGGCTATATACAGAGTTCAATAGAAGGTGGTACTGCTAGTAGAACATAATGGAAAATAGTACTCACGTGTAAAACAGGTAATGAAGTCCTACTGAATGATGACTAAAACACTACACACTATCACTAACGGATGTAAATATGATACATATAACAAAACAAAACACAGAATATAATCTACAGATGACAGTACACAGGACAAAGTCGACGTTTCGGACCAATAGGCCTTTTTCAAGACACGGACATAACATACAAACATAAAAAAACCACAAGTAAAAATGAATGCTATCCGAGTGAAATGTGGTACTAAGATAGATACCGGAAGCATACGAACAGGAAGTACACAAAGACGATAATACAGGTGGAACGAGAGGAACAAAACGATGACGTAACAAAGACCAATACGGCCGAGAACTAAGCGAAAGAGTGGTCGGAATTGAGTCCAAATGGCTTGATGGTACCCAACTCGAAAATGAGACGATTTTCGAGGGCGTACCTAGATCTATCATCGGTGGTGCAGGATCTGATGGCAGTGACCTGAATGTCAAGGACACCACGGTGGCCATCGCCGTTGAAGTGATTGGCCACAGGAGCCCGATTTCGTTAGAAGTCAGTGGCCTAGTACCATAGGCTTGGCTCCGTGTACGCCAGCTATCTCGCCTTGATACCTTGAATAATTCCCAGGGTTCTTCCTCCTCCTCTGATAGGGTTAAACTGGTTCTTACCTTCCATCCCCATAACTCGACTGTCCGTCGTATTCTACTTAAACATTATTCCCTTCTCCAGTCTGATTCTGACACCCGTGAAGCTTTCCACTAATTACCTCTGGTGGCCTTTAGACGCGACAAAAATCTGAAGGACATCTTGGTCCACAGCCACCTCAGGTCCTCTGCACCTGACCATTTTGGTACCGTGCGGTGCTCACGCGGTCGTTGTTTCACATGTCCTTATGTGGTTCAGATGCGCTCCATCTCATTCCCCAAGGCCAGCTTCTCCATCGATGAGGCCTTTACATGTGAATCCCGTAATGTTATTTACGTGATCATATGTAAACGCTGTGGAAAGCAATATATCGGTGAGACTGGTCTTAGACTGAGCGACCGCTTCTGCAACCATTTGCATGCTATCAAACACAGAACACCCACTCCTGTGGCCAATCACTTCAACGGCGATGGCCACCGTGGTGTCCTTGACATTCAGGTCACTGCCATCAGATCCTGCACCACCGATGATAGATCTAGGTACGCCCTCGAAAATCGTCTCATTTTCGAGTTGGGTACCATCAAGCCATTTGGACTCAATTCCGACCACTCTTTCGCTTAGTTCTCGGCCGTATTGGTCTTTGTTACGTCATCGTTTTGTTCCTCTCGTTCCACCTGTATTATCGTCTTTGTGTACTTCCTGTTCGTATGCTTCCGGTATCTATCTTAGTACCACATTTCACTCGGATAGCATTCATTTTTACTTGTGGTTTTTTTATGTTTGTATGTTATGTCCGTGTCTTGAAAAAGGCCTATTGGTCCGAAACGTCGACTTTGTCCTGTGTACTGTCATCTGTAGATTATATTCTGTGTTTTGTTTTGTTATATGTATCATATTTACATCCGTTAGTGATAGTGTGTAGTGTTTTAGTCATCATTCAGTAGGACTTCATTACCTGTTTTACACGTGAGTACTATATACAGAGTTACTTGGCAGATTTGTTTGTAAGCTGGCTATATACAGAGTTACTTGGCAGATTTGTTTGTGAGCTGGCTATATACAGCGTTACTTGGCAGATTGGTTTGTGAGCTGGCTATATACAGCGTTACTTGGCAGAGATTGGTTTGTGAGCTGGCTATATACAGCGTTACTTGGCAGATTGGTTTGTGAGCTGGCTATATACAGCGTTACTTGGCAGATTGGTTTGTGAGCTGGCTATATACAGAGTTACGTAACTTGGAAGAATTTATTATCAGTTGACAGACTGTCTGAATTATGCAGTGGCTAATAACTAATCAGACGCATCAGCTGAATGTTTATGTGCAAGATCAACGCTCAGGATCTATGCCAAGAGAAGGACAAAAGACAGGACACCTTGATTTATTTTTTTGCTCCTCGGACGCTTCCACCCTTCTCCAAGACAACAAATACAGAGACTTCAATCTATGATGCTGCAAGTATGTTGAAGTGTTCAGTATTGGGAGCGGATGGCAGCGATGCCGTTACCTACCAATTTGTAGTGAGAAGCTACTTCGGAGTTTGGGGGAATGGCGTGACACTTACTTCTACCTCTTAAAGATTAAGTGTCCTAGAGGACCAGATTAAACGTGTCCTAGAGGACCAAATTAAATCCGAAATATTCAGATATCGCAGCCAATCTGTAAACTATGACACAATGCATTTTAGACCAGCATCACTAATCCTTTGTGGCCTTCAGTTAAGACAATTTGTATTCCGTGTCCCCTTCTCCCTTTCCCGAGGGACAAGGACAGCTGGTTGACTTTCTCCAAGACCTCTTACTATGTATATATAATTAAATATCCTTCAAATAAATACCGTACTATGAGCCCACCTTAACGAGTCTGTTGTCCCCTGAAATTCATTTTCGTGGCTTCCTATTGGGGCCATATTTTCAACGCTTAGAACCATTGCTCTAGAGACCACCCTAATAATCTGCAGAAGCTGAGAAAAGAGCATGGAAGAAACAGATGATTACGAAGGCAAAGCCGAAACGTTTGGTAAATCGAGAAAATAAGCCGGAACAGATGGTTTAAAACCACGTAAATCCAAAAGTCTGAGACGTCGTCTTCAATATAGAATATGTAGCCAACTGGACCAGTGGTTCTCATCGTGGAGTACATGGCCTCCCAGGGGACTACATCGCTTTGCTTGGGGTTGGGTGGGGGGGGGGGGGGTTCGAAGAAACAACTACTCTGGAAGACCTCTAAACTCCAGGTAGAGTGGCACTTTAAGTGCATGACCTATACACACCAGGTCGATTGACGATCTAAGGGAATGATATATACACGCCAGGTCGAGTGACGCTCTAAGTGGATGACATAAACACGCCAGGTCGAGTGACGCTCTAAGTGGATGACATAAACACGCCAGGTCGAGTGACGCTCTAAGTGGATGACATAAACACGCCAGGTCGAGTGACGCTCTAAGTGGATGACATAAACACGCCAGGTCGAGTGACGCTCTAAGTGGATGACATAAACACGCCAGGTCGAGTGACGCTCTAAGTGGATGACATAAACACGCCAGGTCGAGTGACGCTCTAAGTGGATGACATAAACACGCCAGGTCGAGTGACGCTCTAAGTGGATGACATAAACACGCCAGGTCGAGTGACGCTCTAAGTGGATGACATAAACACGCCAGGTCGAGTGACGCTCTTAGTGGATGACATAAACACGCCAGGTCGAGTGACGCTCTGAGTGGATGACATAAACACGCCAGGTTGAGTAACCTGTAGATGATCCATACACGCTACGTCGAGTGACGACGTCTGTGGATGATCTATACATTTTAGGTCGAATAACGATCTGTATCTATAACTTCAACATCATAGGTCGATTGACACTCTCTAAGAGTGATCTATCTATGCCAGGTCGATCGACACTCTCTAAGAGTGATCTATGTATGCCAGGTCGATTGACACTCTCTAAGAGTGATCTATGTATGCCAGGTCGATTGACACTCTCTAAGAGTGATCTATATATGCCAGGTCGATTGACACTCTCTAAGAGTGATCTATGTATGCCAGGTCGATTGACACTCTCTAAGAGTGATCTATGTATGCCAGGTCGATTGACACTCTCTAAGAGTGATCTATCTATGCCAGGTCGATCGACACTCTATAAGAGTGAACTATCTATGCCAGGTCGAGCGACGCGTTCCCTGGATGATCACACTACAGGACGTGTATGATCTTGTGGACGACCTCTACAGTCCAAGTTGAGTCACGCTAACTCTTGATTATCTTTACTCTCCAATTCGAGTTACGTTCTGTCTTGATGATCTCTACATTTCAAGCCAAGTCACATTTTTTTCTGGATGACCACTACTCTCCAGTTGGAGTTAGGTTTCCTCTGGATGACCACTGGTCTCCAGTTGGAGTTAAGTTACCTCTATATGACCACTACTCTCCAGTTGAAGTTAAGTTACCTCTGGATGACCACTACTCTCCAGTTGGAGTTAAGTTACCTCTGGAAGACCACTACTCTCCAGTTAAAGTTAAGTTACCTCTGGATGACCACTTTTCTCCAGTTGGAGTTAAGTTATCTCTGGATGACCACTACTCTCCAGTTGGAGTTAAGTTACCTCTGGGTGACCACTACTCTTCATTTAGAGTTAAGTTACCTCTGGATGACCACTACTCTCCAGTTGGAGTTAAGTTACCTCTGGATGACCACTTTTCTCCAGTTGGAGTTAAGTTACCTCTATATGACCACTACTCTAAAGTTGAGTTAAGTTACCTCTGGATGACCACTACTCATCAGTTGGAGTTAAGTTACCTCTGGATGACCACTACTCTCCAGTTGGAGCTAAGTTACCTCTGGATGACCACTACTCTCCAGTTGGAGTTAAGTTACCTCTGAACAAGTTTTATATTCTAGAATAGCATTGTAGTAGCGTAAAGCACGAACAGTATATGTTTTTAGTCGATGAAGCTAACAATAAAGTGTTCTTGTATTTCTTAGTTCAGCCTAAGAAATGACTTGTTGTTCTAATTTGTTGTTCTACTAGACTGCACTGAGCATTCAAACAATATATTACCCCATAAAGACAAGATCATTTAATTAAAGCAACGTATGTAAGACATGTTGACTAATGGAAAAAACAGCCTTCTAAAATGATTTATTTAAGTTTTCTGTTTTTTCACTACGCTCAATATACTTTCTAACACATCTAATGAAAATCACGGGAAAACATTATTGAGTTGTATTAGAAAGCTGTTTTATAATCCAATCGCCGTCACTATAATATATATTTGCTAATGGGGAAAACAGCCTTAAAGAATGACTCATTTGATTTTTCCCATGAAATGCTTTTATCACTAGGAGTATATTTTGTGTCAACAAACAATTAAAAACATTTATGAGTAAAGTTTTCAAAGTGTTGTTAAGTAAACTTGTGTAGCGCAGTGGTTAGCAGTACATATGAGTGGTGATGGGTTCATTCCCCAGTTGAGGCGGAAAACTTTTTCAGATCGCAATGGCTCCCGGGTCGACACAGCCGCAAATGGGTACCGGATTAATCCGGGAAGTAAAGACTTCAAGGTAAGGAGATGGCTACCGCCCTCATTTGCAGATCTACTGAAATGTGATATAGCTAATATCTCACGCCCCTACGTTATTAATAAATGCTATGGGTTACTTTACTTTTACTTACTAAGTAAACTTGAACTTGATTTATGTCATGTATTGTATGTTACACAATTAACTTGTATGTTACACAATTAACTTGTATGTTACACAATTAACCTGTATGTTACACAATTAACTTGTATGTTACACAATTAACTTGTATGTTACACAATTAACTTGTATGTTACACAATTAACTTGTATGTTACACAATTAACCTCAGGCTTTGTGATCGAGCCAAACATAAAATTAATGTCAGTATCATGAAATGGATCTACACTTTATGAGATCAGACGAACAATTATAAAACACACAAAGAATTACAAAGCATTTTACGGCGATGAGATTAGTATTGAAATTCTGAAAGCAGCTAATAATAGGACGATAGCTCTTTTAAAGATGCTTGCTATTATACATGAGATGTTATGGTGAGATGAAAAAAACCGCATCAATAATGGGAAAATGGAATTATAGTAAAATTACCAAAGAAAGAAGTTATATGTGATTGTAATAGTTAGCGAGAAATTACTCTGTTTGTCAGCGCCTGGAAAAATAATATGTATATTATTATATAATATTATGTAGTGTGATGAACTTAGAGGATGATAATTACAGTTTCTGGGTCATGTCATGAGAAGAGGTGGGATGGAGAACATCGTAACAACTGGAAATATCGAGGGTAAGAGAGATAGAGGAAGACAGCGTGAGAAAATGTTGGATGCTTGAAAACCTGGCATGATGCAGAATCATCAGAAGCTATATTTAAATATATAACAAACAGAGGACTGTGGAGAGACATGATCGCCTACGCCGGAAGGCATGATACCAATGAATGAATGCGTATGATCTTAGAGATACTCAAAGGACAGGTAGACGGAAACATTATAGGAAAAAAAGCTGGATTCACACTATAACAATCATGCATTGATCAAATTTCCATCCTTAGATCAATTAAGGTAGAATCAGTGAAAATGCAATATCAAATAATAATAAACTTTGTTGATTTTCAAAAGACATTTGATATTCTGCTCCGACAATCACTCTGGAAAATTGTGACCAAATACGGCTTCCCAAGTAGATATGTAATCAAGGTTTTATATGACAACTCAAATTTTGTGTTAGAACAAACGCGAGTAAAACTGACTTGTTATACATAGATACAAGAGTAAAATAGGCTGTGTTGTCACGATTGATTTTTAGCTTTGCTATAGATATTGGCCATGAAAATTGCGACCAAAAGGAACATTTTTACAAAGGACAGATGAAGGTACACTTAGTGATCTTGATTTTGCAGATGACTAGGCGTTAAGTTCAACACTTGCTATAAGGTACACGATATGTTGAATCAACTTTGTCATCTTTCAGAACAAATTGTCCCTCAAGTCAACATTTCCAAGACTAATATCATGAAGTTTACTAATTTTAAAATCACTCTCAACAGAGAAACAATTCAGAAAGTTGATAACTTTCCTATATAGGTAGAAAAATCAAACAAGATGAATACAACAAAAGAGATTTCTACCAGTGTTGTGTTAGCATATAATGCGTTCGACAGCATAATAAACAACTGGAAATAAAAAAAACAATAAGTAAATATACCATACTACGACTGTTCAACTCCAATGTAATATCCGTATTGGATAATATATTTTTAAAAGTTGTAAAATAACAAAGCACTCTGGAGAAAACGTTAAATTCATTTGAAAATAAATGACTTAGAAAACTTTATATATTAATTGAGAAGAATTCACGTTAAACAAGGAAGTAATTGCAGACACTAAACATCAATACGTTTCTACAAAAATAAAAATAAAACGATGTACTTATATCGGACATGTACTTAGAATGAATGAAAACAGACTACCACTACAAGCATAAAAATAGATACGAGATGGCAAAAAAAAAGGTCACGAGAAACTCTTCGCAGGGCAACAATCAGAGAAGGTATGATTATGTTTCTCAACAACATGCAAGAATTAAACACAGTAACATCACATTTCTGTGAACTGAATGAAGAGCTTTGTTTTCTGCCCTATTCTATGCTCCACTTGTGGGTCCCGGCAACACACGGGCGTGTACACTAAGAAACATTGAAGATACGTATTCTTCTTCTGCGTTTATTTGCCTGCAGATTACACTGGATGTAGTTCACAGAAGAAGATTCATTGTGTTATTGTTCTCAGCTTGTCTGCGATGTCAGTGTTGTTTGGTATGACACATTCAACTTCAGTGTGACGTTTGGTTCACTTTGAACTGTCATTGCACATGTTCTCAACATTTTTGTAATCGAGACCCAATATTATAAAATGAAATGACATCAATTAATCAATCATTCATGTGCTATGTTTTGTGACATAGGCGATCACGCTTCTCCACAACGCTCTGTCTCTTGAGTTGTTAATACGTATAGTTGGGGAATTCTTTTTGCGCTACAGTGAGAACCCATCTAGAAATTTCTCTCTTTGTTTTCCTCTGTCTCTTCTCTCCTTGATCTTTCCGGTGGTTACTAAACATTAAAGTTTTACGTTTCTCATTACATGTTCTAAAAACCTTTATTATCTGTTTCTAATTTACGCACTAATCTGATATTTTACTCCAGCATCTTCCAGAACTTCTACATTGGTTTTCTTGGCTGTCTATGAAAATTTCGTCTTTCTTCTTAAAAAAAAACATACCACACCAAAGTTGCCTCAGCTTATCTTGGAAACTTTTGTTTACTGTCCATGCTTCTCTCCACAAATACGGATTGGCTCAATATAACATCATAGCAATAGAACTTGCGTATGCATTGATATTATTCCAATGCATAGAGTGTTTCTCATTTTTTGAAATGTTGACGATTTCGCCTGTGCTATCCTGTTCTTGATCTCATTGGAGCATCTGCCATCTAATGTTAACATAATGCCAAGATAATTGATTTTATTCATTTGATTTAATTTTGTATCATTGATAGTAATACTACATTTTGTAGGTATGCTAAAACAAAATAATAATAATAATAATAATAATAATAATAATAATAATAATAATAATAATAATAATAATAATAATAATAATACTAATAATAATTAAATATTATCAAAGTAAAGACTTCATAAATGTAATGTTCAGTATAATAAAAAATGTAATGTAAATTTAACTTGTAACATATTTATTGACACTATTGAAATTGTAACTTAACACCCATTAAAAGTTTGCGGTTGTGTTTTCGTTAAATGAGAACCTCATGTCATTCTCATAACCTAATGTTTCCTGTTTTGGTTTTCAAATGAAGTAACAGTTGAAAATTATATTCACAGAAATGTGTAGACAGATATTGGACTCAGCTCAGGACGTGGTGATGTGCCTTCTTTTTTATGTTCACACCAAAAAATAAAAACCACTTATGTAAATATTCTGATGAGTGCGCGTTGATGTATACGATTATTGGTCTCGTCACGAGGATATAAATTATATTAGAAACACAAAATATAAAATTACTCAAATTCTTTTGGGATATATTAGATATTTTAAAAATTATAATATTATTTAAAATTTACAACCGAGAGTAGAAATGAACATTTCTCTAAAATCAATCATTACAATTAAGTTACTACTTATGCCAGTGTTTGCACAGAAAGAAACTTGAATCCATATTGGGTAGGAAACAAATTGGTGAGGAGCATATGTGCTTCTTTCTCCTAATCTGCGTTCTCAAACTTCTACACATTAGCAGGATGTTGTCTAGAGAATGGAATTCTTTGTCGTGGTTTTCAACTTAGATGCAATATATGTGCCTTTTGGCCTAACACATTTCATTTCAACGTGGATTTTGGTTTCTATCCTATGTGGAGGGATAGCTAATTCCAACCCTAATCTCCATAGTCACTTTTAAAGATATTTATGACATCTCCCATATACTTCTTTTTTACGTGGTATGCATTTATACATTTACATAAACGTTTGAGCAGAAGTGAGCAGAGGAATATTCTGTTTTACAGTTTCAGCTGTTTGTAAGGTTAGAAGTGACTAGAAGAATATTCTACTTTACAGTATGAGATGTTTGTAGGTTGGTATAGACACGTTCGTTCACGATGTGTTAGTCTTCTACAACTGTTCGTGTCATACTTTCAATTATACAAGTGGCTCTACATGACCTAACAATTTCAGGAATTGAATTCGTAACATTTGGACAAAAACCCGTGCCCAATCGATTGAGCCAAGGAAGCCTTCATATTTATATTTATGTATGTAGATTGTTGTCATGTAAATGCTATATCTATGTATTTATGTACGGTGTACATACATTTTTTCATACAAATTGTCTCAGAAAAGTTATGAACATCGGATTAAAGACAAGATTCCAGATACCACTGTCCTTGATAGAGCTGGTATCCCAAGCATTGACACGATCCTGATGCAGACACAGATTCGTTGGGCAGGTCATTTGGTGCGTATGCCAGACCATCTGTGCCAAAGATACTTCTCTATGGTGAGCTAGAGAAGGGTATGCGATCTCAAGGTGGCTAAAGGAAGCGCTACAAGGACTCGTTAAAGGACTCACTGAAAGCCTTGAAATAGACCACGATACATGGGAAGAACTTGCACAAAATAGATCTACATGGCGTTCTAAAATAAAAAAGAGCGCATCATCTTGTGAAAAGAAGAGAAATGCAGCAGCTCAAAAGCGGAGAGCAGCTAGAAAGTCACGGATAGACCAAGATCCGTCTACAGTCGTTATTCCATGTCCGAACTGTCCAAGGACATTTACAGCTCGAATAGGGCTCATTAGCCATCTACGAATTCATAATCAAGGACATAACTAAAATTGAATTTTCAAAAGTGGATGTAACAAATGGTCATCATCACCTGTGATGGACGAACAACACAATGTACGGTGTCTATAAAGTTTAGTACACTGACGCTATACAGACCACCACTACATACTCGTAATTTTATATAACGTAGTGCTACCATCGATGTACGTGCACCGTAATAAGTGCACAGTGAATATGTAGACGCCCTATATATCTCCGTAATTCATATTTGTATATTATTACATCTCTGCACACATTCTGTACTATTTATATTTTATATATATATATATATATAAAACTGAGACCTAATCAACGTTAAATTTAGAACAAGGACTAAACATCTTTGAAAATAAATGTCTTAGAAGGCTACTGAGCATACGTTGGTCAGACTTCAAATTAAACTCAGTTGTCAGACAAGAATCAAAACAAGAATATGTATCCACCTATATTAGAAAGCGTCGCTGGAATTACATCGGACACGCGCTACGAATGGATACTTAAAGACTCCCCTGTCAAGCTTTAATGTGGTCACCACAGGGCAAGAGAAAACGAGGAAGACCAAAAGAAACTATACGTAGAACTATTACAAGGGAACGTTTCACTATCGGTATCAGAAACGATGAAGATTTAAATCAAATTGCAATGAAACTAGAGACATGGAAATCTATGACATCCGCCCTATGTGCCCATCTTTGGCGCTAGAACAATAACTAAAACCTAATGTCCATTCTTCTTCTGTTACATTCATTCTCAGACTTCTGCACATTAGCAGGATTTAGTCCGGAGAACCTAACACGTTGAGTCATATTTTACAGCTTGACTACGATATCAGTGAACCTCTATCCAACACATCTGACTTCAGCACTTATTCTAGATCACTTTTGTTATCTATTTGATGGTACAGCCACTTCTACCCACAAAATCACTTTAATCGCCTCTTTCAACATGCATGGTAGATCACATTGAATATATTATTTGCTTGTCTTTCAATAACGACAACTCACAGGTTATATAAATTCATACATCAGCATATATACCCTAACATGTTTTAGTCCCCAACCAAATCTAGTGCTTGTGTAAGGTATCAATATCAGAATTCCCCTTCCATCCATATTTTAATTCTATGAATATGTTGACCTGAAGTTTCAAAATATAGACGATTATTCTAAAAATATACAATCACCTTTTGTAAGTATGACCTTGCCGACAAGTTTAAACCCCTGCCTAAATTTGCATAAATTTACAAGTTCCAACGTGTCACGTCAAGTATCCCTTACTGAAATCTCACATATGAATAGTAAGAAATGACCGTTACCGTTCTAATTCTTTCCATTTTAAGTCGACAAAGTTATTGTGTGTATGTTCAATAAGTCGAGTCCCGACTTTCAGCGCTGGCTGAATTTGTACAATTATGGAATTTTAGTACTGGACGGTGGCTATGTTAAGAAATAATCTTTATTTTCTATATTGCTTTTTTCTGCGAATCAAATGTTTTCAAATAAGCTCGCAGATACTGTGGCTGTTGATGGGGATATATAGGGTCACAATTACCAAACTTCCTTTAGAAAATGGAGCATGAATGCATGCTACGTTCCGTAAAATATATATATATATATATAAATATTTAAATAGCACATGTATGTCACCGCAAACTGAGCAGTGGACAAGTGATGGTATCTATAGCACATGTATACGCATGCTGTTGCTTCTGTGGTCTCACTAATGGCCCACTAGACAAACCACCCATGCCACAGAAAACCTTAGGAGATGATATGCCGTTATACTCAGGCTCACGTATGGAACTTTTGTAGTATTTCATCTATACAATTATAAACCTCGTCTGAGTAGAAGGCTCCTTCAATAGGCATTGCACTACGCCGAAAGCTGAAGTTTACTGGGTATGAAAGAAAGTTCAGAAAAACCGCCCCACTGCACATAGGACGTAGGAGTTAATCACTCGCAATGCCTGGGTTTTTCTCAAACAAACAATAGCACATGTATGTCACCGGCAGCTGAGTAGTGGAAGGTGCGTTCATAAATAGTTGTCTATCGATATTGTCTATTTTCGCCGTAATTACAGAACGTACAGGCTTCATAGTTTGCATGAATGCATTATTTCTTAACCACGTTACAGAATTATGATTAATTATTATCTACATTGAACGGACTTATCGCAGCAGTCACTACGAATGCCGTTTTTATGGTAGTACTGATTTTATTGTATGTGGAAAGTTTTTTTATACTGTAATTGCTGGTATAGGCGTATCGTTAATATGTCATAGCATGGGTAAAAATGAAGTACATTATTCCGAATGTAATATTTTTCTTTTGTTGAAATTGAGATTATATGTAGCGATATATACATTTAACAGTTAAACGTGTATATAATTGTATGATTATGGAAAGTCTTTGCTCTGTGTACATTCTTTACCATTAACAGTAACTCCGGTTTCAAGTGCATTTCAGTAAATGGAGTATGTTCTTTTCTAATCCATATGTTAATATCTTCCTTAGTAGATGAGGTTGTAAGGATCTTATCTTCACATGCAATAACATTATGGTAGGAAGCTTGTCCATAACCAGACAGGATGGTCTATCTAATGATGGAAGAACAGTCTTTTCTATCCAATCTCTAAATATATTACCATTCATCTCAGCATGGTAGTCTCGATTATCGGTAGATTTGGAAATGAAAATGAGTTTACCATTCTTCAAAAGAACATTTTGTCTGCGACCTGCATTTGCCAATTAATCTTTGACCTTTGCTGCTCGGTACACATCTTTTAATAGTTCCATCTACAGATGGTCATTCCTTTTTATTAGTCTGATGAGCGTTAATCCACGTTTCATTTGTATATACTATATCACATATGACCTATATGTGTGATATATGATATTGTACATACGGATGAAGCCATGTATCAAGGTGATATGATTATATATACAGATGGGTCGGTTGAGAGCCATATCAGAAGTGCCTTGGCTTTCATGGCTCAATGGTGGGGGGAAACCATCAGCGAGGAAAGTGGTGCTTTCGCCCAGACCACAAGCAGCATGACAATGGAGGCTTTGGTAGTAGCCAAAGCTTAGCAATGGGTCTGCTTGCAGACTATTTGCGAGCATGCATGCATACTCAGTGACTCGATGAGCATGATCGTGAAAGTTCAGGCGGGATACATTCGGGAACAGTGGCTGGATGCAGTGAAGAATTCCTGTATGCGTAAAGTGACTTTCATTTTTGTGCCGGGACATGCGCGAGTCCGTGGTAATGAGAGAGCAGATAGGTTGGCCGCACACGCTGCTACTAAGGCTGTTGGTGGAGCGATGGATTGAGCAGACATTTTGAATGCCCTACGGGAAAACGCACGAGCAAATGACTGTATAAGTAACGATGACTCTTGTTCCTTTATTGTAGAATAAAGGAATTTGATATGTGGTGTCGCTAGAACGGAGCGATTTCGTGGGCAAGAAAGAATGATGGTCAAGCAACTGCGTACTGGGACCGTCAGTCAACGTGTAATGGCGGCTACACTCAATGAGAGATCTGAGCACTTATGGACTTGTCCGGAGTTCAATGACGATGATCCAACGACTAACTAACTAACTAACATACAATATCACAGCTAGCCGCGTAGCGCAGTGGTTAGAACACTGGCTTTGCATATGAATGGTCCTTGGTTCACTCCCCAGTTGAGGAGGAAATGTTTATCAGATCGCAACGGCTGTCAGGTCGATCCAGCCTTAAATGTGTACTGGATTAATCTGGAAAATAAAGACTGCGGGGGAGAGGAGATGACTACCGCTCTCATTGTAGAGCCTCTGAAATTGTGAGATCGCTAACATCTCATACCCCTACGGTATTAATAACTGCTATGGGTAACTTCACTTGTTTTGTTACAATATCATAAATTTCTTTACGCTTCTCCCTGATATATCTCAAATATTTACTTCTCATAGTTACTAAATGTGGTTTTCTCACAAGACGCTTCTGCTACATGTATGTAATTGAGATTTAGAAATGTGAATGTTGTTTTTCTTTCTGTATACATTTTCAATGTCGTTAATGTCAAAGCTTCTTTGCAATCCAAAAGCCTACTAATTGTTCTCTTAATTATTTTCTTCAACAAAACTATCTATAACATTTTTTCGTCCTCTCGTTTCTTTAAAAAAAAACAACTATAGTCCACCTTGACAGTTTGAACTACTATAAAATAGAGTTTTGCGATGCGCCTTTTGTGACAAATATTTATTCCATCTCATAGTTATACTTTTTAGTGTAATGAATATAACTTTCAAAGACATGTTTGTAATATAATTGTAAATGCTGCTTTATGTAATTATTTACAAAACCATAATATGTTGAAGACATCACAATAAAAACACGTCGAATATGAGATACACCTTTGAGGAAAATGATATTCTGCTATTATTTTATTATAATGAACTACGAAATCTCTAAACAAAATGCTTACTTAACGTGTCACACATGTAAATATTAATTGACGTTCTAAGATCGTGCTATTCGATGCATGACGATGTTCACTAAAGACATTTCACGGTAATAGAATGTAATCAATGATGACGTCTTCTTATATAATCGTGCATATAATTGGCTAATACATTCACACTTTGCCTAACAAGTCAATGAATAGCAAGAATACAAAATACAAAAATAAACGAATAATACGCAATTCTCTTCATTGACAAAAAATATAGTAATTTTCAATGTAAACCTGTCTATTATTACGACCATCAAAAGAAAAGTATTGCTACCTTAAAAACGGCATTCGTAGCGACTGCTCCGATAAATCCGTTCAATGTAGATAATAATTAATAATAATTATGTAACGTGGTTAAGAAATAGTGCACAGATGCAAAATATGAAGCCTATACGTTCAGTAGTTACGGAGCAAATGGACAATATCGGTGGACAAATATCTATGAACGCACTATAGTTACACATTTGTAAGCTACAAATATTTGCTTTGGTAGTAACGAGAAACAGACATAACTTGAATCTATAGACGGAGGGTGTCCACAGAAGATGGTTGTTTCGGGCCAATTGCACCAGTATGAATGTCGCACAACTTATTTTCATTCTCTGGATACGTCCTGCTGGACGCTCAAAATCTAGTAAGACTATTGTCCTGATACAAGAGAGATCTATTAGAAATTTGAGAATGAACTCTACAGAAAAAGAAGATATTGGGCTTACAGATGGCACAGAAGAAGTACTGATGGTGCTTCATGATTGAATGCTGGAGACGGACACTGCAAGTTATTAAATTTCTAGTAGCCCTTAGGAGAACAGTCTGGCTCTGTGACAAAGTGGTACAGAGCACGTCTGTGACGGCCAATGTACCGAGCTTGATCACGGCCACAGGCATTTGAGCACACGGATCGTTCAGAAAGCAATGACAAACTACTAAACATATGAATATTGCCTAGAAAATCACTATAACCAAAATATGCTGGGTTGATGGCGTCGTTCTGAATCTGATGCACTACCAATTAGGGGAACAAAGTATTAAATGTAGTACTAGTAGAAATGTCCATCAACTGTGACGAATTAGGAGTGTAGTATCTAACTACATAAACAATAACGGCATATTGTCAACATCTGCTGTGGGAGACAGTATTTATTGATCTACCAGTGTACAATAATGTTCGCTCACAATCAATTTTCAATTCATTTACAGGGAGAAAGGTAAACTTCTTCTTCTTCTTCTTCTTCTGCGTTCGCTCACATATAACCACAGCGAATATATCGTGTGATTTCCGCCGGGGAGCGTGAAGTACGAGTACGTTGTGCAGGCAGGTTCCACAGAAGAACTGTGTTATTTGCACCCCGGTTGGCCACTCTGTGGTCTGGACGTCCGAGGTCCAGCACATCCGTGTTCGTTATTCCTTTATATCGGGTTTAGTCCCTTGAAAGGTAAACTATTTGTCATTTGAATCATTTGAGTTTCGAGCAATATCTTCAATCTAATTGCTTACATATTTTCATTTTCAGTAATGTATTGGAATGTCTACTGAACAATTTGAGGAATGAATGGAAACTGCAGCGTCACTCAAGAACCTCTTGGAAACAAGATTAACATTGATCCTAAAAAAATGTATTGGTTTAAACCTATGTTAATTAATCAAGAATGGCCACTACGCAGTTGAGGTTTGAGATGCTTTCACAAATTTTGGTGTGGCGTACAGACATTGCCAGATTTATGTGAGTGGGTTATTTTTATATAAATAGTTAGAAATAAGCCTCAGGGGAAAGCACCAACTGAAATAGTGTTAGATTTTGCAACAAATAGGTTATTGACAGAACAATCGATGTTAGGAATGTCTCTATAAATAAAACTTTTTGAGTGTTTTATTTAGTTTGTTCTTGAAAATGTATGAAACTAGAGGCAGAGATAGAAACATCACGAGATGGACAGAATGCAGTCTAACAAAGTGAAGCACCGAAGTGAGAGGCACGGGATGTTGGAGGTCTGTTGCAGCCAACATTCGTTGCGGATACGGCACTTAATGCTGATATATATATATATATGAACTCTTTTCAAAATATTGAGTGGTAACTGTGAATGCTTGTCGCAAATATCCGTATCTCAGTCTCTGGTCTGCGTCCAGATACTGGAAATCTAGTAGGACCATTGTCCTATAACAAGAGAGATCCAGCAGGATTTGAGAATTGATAACAAACATTAGCAGACGAGCAAACATCACAAAAATGTACAGAAATGGAGTAAGACACATATTGAGACACTGTATCTTCAAAGAAACAAAACATGAGAATACACACAAAAACACGTACTACAGGATTAATTTTTTGAAATTAGTATTTAGGACACTCAAAGCGACATGATTGTATTAAAAGACTCATTTTGGATGGCAGAGTGCCAGGCGAGAGAAGAAGAAGAAGACCAAGAAGACGATGGACCAGCGACATTGAAGAATGTATGCACATGTCTTAGAACAGACAGGCGTTCAGATTATCCACATTGAAGACAACATTATGAAAAAAAAAATGTCCACTGATAAATATGATTCATTGATTTTTAAAACCCCTAAATATGCCACATGATGATGGTGATGCATAAATGAAAACTAAGCTAAAACCGAGAGATCTACATATAATAAATCATTACGTGCTATGTTTTATTAAATAGTAACGAATATACACGCAAAGAATATTTATCAAAGTTATAAGTGGCTATGTACGGAAGGAGCTGTGGGTTGTCTTGATGCGTGCGACGCGCCAACATAAGCGCATTAATATTAGAAGCTTTACTTTGTATAATTAAAAGTGCAGCTGTAAGTACCTTCATGTACTAACTAGTGGTCGTGACACAGGCTATGTGGAGAGATCACGTGCTGGCTAAGCGTATGTCATTAATAAATGTGTCTGATAAACACCTCTTTGTTCTTTGTAGATTTTATGTATGCCTCAGCTATCAAAGTATGGAAGTGACCTACTCACATTGTTTTAAACAGGCAATGTAGTAAACTGGATATATAATGTATTAAACTGATCTGGTTAATTTTCTGAGTTTTTTTTGTTGTTGCTATATTGAATGTGTTAACTTATTTATTCAGTTACTTTTGCTATATTCAATGCGTTAATTTATCTATTCAGTTACTTTTTTTGGTATATTCAATGTGTTAACTTATCAATTCAATTCTTCTTTGTTATATTCAATGTGGTAACTTATCTACTCAGTTATGTTTTGTTAACTTCAATGTGTTAACGTATCTATTTAATTATTTGTGCTATGTTCAATGTATTAAAATATCTATTCAGTTCTTTTTTTGCAATATTCATTGTGTTAACTTATCTTTTCAGGTATTTTTTGTTATCTTCAATGTGTAAATTTATCTGTTCAGTTGTTTTTGCAATATAGTTTACTATGTGCAGTGTTAACCTAGTCCCTTGTCAGTTATATGGTCCTGTAAACTTATCTGGTTAATCATTCAATAGTGACGCTGTTTAACTTTTGCGTGTTTTTTAGTGCTCACTTTATGTATACTTTGTACTGAGAGCCAATGAAAATCACAGAGAAAAAAGAATCAAATAGTGGCATTTTTGAAGTATGAGGTCAACGAGCTTACATGAAACTTGACGAGGACTCTGTATTAAGTGACTGAGTTTTTATTTTTCATGTATAGCAATGTAAACGCTGATACTCAATTCGTGTAAACAGTGTTTCAGATGTCGCTGGCACACTCTGTCTTCTACACGTCGCACTTTCTGTGAATACTCTATTTTAAGTCTTAATTTATTGTGCCTACTTAATTTATTCTATACAACTGACAATTGTGAACACTGTGTTTATGCCTTATTTTATTGAGCCTACTATGTAACATGGGTAAATGAATAATTCTATTAGGAATATTGAGGAGTTATATAGAGAAAGAACATTGATTTCGACATGCATAGTCAATTGAGGATATACACGCTAGAAGTTTTCACTAAAATCAATTATCTTTTTATTGTTTAACGATGTGGATTAGTCGAATGCAGAAAACATGTCGATTCAATCTGACAGGTGAATATGTGCTAGTTGAACAGATTAAGTATAAACCAAGTCTGCTGATTTATTCAATAATTCCTCGATGTGTACTAATTATCTTATTCATTTATCCAGCAATAATCTGGGATATCCTGACAAAAACATAACAAGAAGTGAGACGTTCATTATTCTATATTGGTCACCACATGCTTTGATATAACTAATTTGAACTCATGTCAACAGTTAAAACCGGTGTTATTTGTAGTAAAAAAGACGTTTTTTTAAAAAATTTAAAGAAAGCACGAGAGAGAGAGAGAGAGAGAGAGAGAGAGAGAGAGAGAGATTAAATACTCATCGTAACTAAATTTGTGACCAGAACCAACATTTTACTGGAGCGCCCACCAAAGGTGATAACGCCAAAAGCATTATACAAGGGCAATATAACAGAAATGAAGCTAGTTTATATGAAAGGGGAGCGGTGGAATTTACCAAAGCTGCCACAATTATTGTACTAAATCTGCTTGTGACTAATTACAGATTTGTGGTCTGATATCTTCACTACACAGGAAGATCCAACCAACATACAGAATATTTTTAATTCTTCTTCTTTTTTCATTCTCAAACTCCCACCGGATCTCCCTTACTATGGTCCTACTAGATTTCCAAGCAGGATGTAGTCCAGAGAATGGACATGCGTTGTGTGCCGTTTTATTTGCGCCAGTGTCCCGACACATCTGTCTTCGGCGGAGTTAATTGATATTTGATGTTATTTATTTCTCGACTTATGTCACATTTCCTGGGTATTTTATTTATCTCACGACTTATGTCACATTTCCTGGGTATTTTATTTATCTCACGACTAATGTCACATTCCTAGGTATTTTATTCGAAATTCATTCAATGATGTAACCAACTGGATATTTTCCATATAAGAAACTGAAACTATTCCTCAATTGCTTGAGTGACGGACGCTCGATAAGGGTGAACAGTAGCAGGGCGGAAGGCTGCACCGACAGATAAATAAATAGATAAAAAGATATGATATTTAATGCAGACAGGAAGACAGATGGACAAACGAACGAACAGACCGCTAGATATATAGATAGACTGATAAATCACTAAGTGAATGTATAGATATAAAGCTTGATGAATAGTTTGATCGAGTCTATAGAGAAACAGATATATACTGTTTAAAAAATAAAAAAACAAAACTTTAGGAGTTACTTTTATACGATATTTGTTGATTGGACACCATTCATTCATTCTTATGATTCAGGAAGTCATGAAAAAGAACAAGGTGAAAATATCATTTATGTTAATAACTCGTGATAGGTTCATGAGAAACCGGTGAAACTTACTGAACACAAAACTCTCTGACCATATTCTTGACTGCCTATAAACGATTAACGGCCCTATGCGCAAGTATGGCTCAACTCACTACAGAACAACGACGCATTATCTTTGGACTCTCGCAGACTGGACAATCAGAAAGTGTAGTGGCCAGACAATTTAATATGGTTAGAAGTATTCTTAGTCTTCTTTGGCAGAGCGGCCGCGCATTGGAAGATCCAGTCACAATTCCTGCAGAAGACCGCTTCATAAGGCTGCGTCACCTCAGGAATCAATTTGCATCTACATACTCCCTAGTCCAGTCAATGCCATGAGCTCGTCGAATATCAGTTCAACCGGTTGAAGGACGCTGGTCATTGGGCTAGAAGACGATACAGAGATTCTCTTCTTACGGACCGGCATCGCCAGAACCGACTGCAGTGGGGGAACCAGCATCGTAATTTGATCGTCGGGAATCACTGGTGACTTTTTTGGTTTTGTTAAAGTCTGAAAGTTTCTTCATGTCAAGGTTGAAACAGTAAATATCACGTAAAATAAACATTTGGTACACTTTGAAACAATGTTGCGTTTTATTTTCAACAAGATATATATATATAATATATATATATAAGTAGATACGTAGGTAGAAATATAGATTGATAAGTAGGATTGATATATATATATGTGGGGGTGAACGTTTAGTTCAATGAACGTGCACAATACCCCCTCCCATACTGCACACGATGCTGTTAATGATGCACGTAATAAATGATCATGTATTCTTATGTTGTTGAAGTGTCTCCGTTAATATATACATATATTCATGTTTCTTCTCTATTGGAACATGAAACTAATAAAGACATGTAGAAACAGAAACATGGAGAAACATAGAGAAACGTGGAATGACATAACAAACGGTCTGGAAAACATTCAATATCTCTAGCACAACCGTTCTATGAAGACAGATGGTTGTGGAATGCATGATTGACAGCGTCACTAAGCATGGAACATCTAATGTTGAATTCTTTTAGTTTCCCAACAATAGAATAGATCGTATTTCATCGCCCTCAAGACAGATTACCATCTACTCTGACATTTCACGATAATTAAATCAGTATATGTTATATCATAATTCATATTTCTGGATTTTTCATCTTCTATTTCCAGAAAACTACTTGTACCACTTTTAGTAAACATGCATTAATAGATTGGTTTGTAGTTAAAGACTGCATACCTTCTTCTATTGTGTTTGTTCTCACTCATGGATATTAGAAGGATTTAGTCCGGAGAGCGGAATGCGCTGCGCCATGGTTTCCAGCTTGGGCGCGATATCTGTACTGTCGGCACGACACATACGATGTCATCATTGTTTTGTACACAGCCAATCCTACCCCGAAGCCTAATTAATCGCCTCTTACGATATCTATATCAGGTCACGGTGTTGTTATTCTTAGTTTCCAATTCGGATCTCTGCAGCACAAGTAAAAACGGTTTTCTAATAAGTAGAAACAATATCCTAATATGTATAAACAGTATTCTAACAGGTAGAAATAGTATCTTAATAGGTAGAAATAGTATCCTAATAGGAGAAAACATTATCCTAATAAGTAGAAACAGTATTCTGAAAGGTATAAACATATTTGTGTGTGTGTCTGTGTGTCTGTATGCGTCTGTGTGTCTGTCTGTGCGTATGTATGTATGTATGTATGTATGTATGTATGTATGTATGTATGTATGTATGTATGTATGTATGTATGTATGTATGTATGTATGTATGTATGTATGTATGTATGTATGTATGTATGTATGTATGTATGTATGTATGTATGTATGTATGTATGTATGTAATTATGTATGTATGTATGTATGTATGTATGTATGTATGTATGTATGTATGTATGTATGTATGTATGTATGTATGTATGTATGTATGTATGTATGTATGTATGTATGTATGTATGTATGTATGTATGTATGTATGCATGTATGTATGCATGTATGTATGCATGTATGTATGCATGTGTATGTGTGTATCTATATATATATATATATATATATATATGCGTGAGTGTGTGTTTATATATATATATATATATATATATATATATATATATATATATATATATATGAAAGTTAAGCAATGGTAAAGTCTAATGCTCTGAGTAGGAGACCTTTTTTCAAAATATTGTTGATTTCTGAGAGTTAAGTCTTGTGGATGTGAAATAAAGCTGTGGAGAAATCACTGCGCGGCACATATACACTGAAATCTAATATATTGTAGTTCCTGAGGATCGACCAACAACTTCAATCTGCAACATGTTTCGAGATTGCAAGAAAGCTACAACTGTAATACATGATTGTTCAGTTCATAAAACCCAGCATTACATCCATAGTTTCGTAACATTCAACATTAGAACTATATTGTCGTAACATTCAACATTAGAACTATATTGTCGTAACATTCACCATTAGAACTATATTGTCGTAACATTGAGCCTTAGCACTATACTGAGTATAACAGCCAAAGTTCAAGAATTGAAAAAAACTAATGAAAATGTTCCCTACAAATATGTATGCCAGAGTAACACAAATATAACCTTGACAATCAATATCCAGTGCATAGAACAGGGAACATGTGGGACAATCATGTGCTAGTGCATAGAACAGGGAACATGTGTGACAATCTTGTACTAGTGCATAGAACAGGGAACATGTATGACAATCATGTACTAGTGCATAGAACAGGGAACATGAGTGACAATCATGTACTAATGCATAGAACAGGGAACATGAGTGACAATCATGTACTAGTGCATAGAACAGTGAACATGAGTGACAATAATGTACTAGTGCATAGAACAGGGAACATGAGTGACAATCATGTACTAGTGCATAGAACAGGGAACATGAGTGACAATCATGTACTAGTGCATAGAACAGGGAACATGAGTGACAATCATGCACTAGTGCATAGAACAGGGAACATGAGTGACAATCATGCACTAGTGCATAGAACAGGGAACATGAGTGGCAATCATGTACTAATCTATAGAACAGGGAACATGAGTGACAATCATGTACTCCTACAAGGTTATATAATTATCATCAAGGTCACATGTATGTCTATGCATGCATGCGCCTTTACATGTATTTATGTATGCATAAGAATATATATGCGTGTGTATGCATCTGTCTATGTATATGCAATGTACATACGTGTACGCTTGCATGTATACTAGTTTTACAAAAAACATTCATTTTTGCTTTATTCAGCTTGAGTGACCTGAGGCTGATAATACATTATTGAGTTTTGGTAATCTGAGGCTGATAATACATTATTGAGTTTTGGTAATCTGAGGCTGATAATACATTATTGAGTTTTGGTAATCTGAGGCTGATAATACATTATTCAGTTTT
Source organism: Meghimatium bilineatum (assembly GCA_034231615.1). Taxonomy (NCBI): domain Eukaryota; kingdom Metazoa; phylum Mollusca; class Gastropoda; order Stylommatophora; family Philomycidae; genus Meghimatium; species Meghimatium bilineatum. The sequence continues at coordinate 46,611,224 of CM067316.1, forward strand.
GGTGATCTGAGGCTGATAATACATTATTCAGTTTTGGTGATCTGAGGCTGATAATACATTATTCAGTTTTGGTGATCTGAGGCTGATAATACATTATTGAGTTTGAATGACCTGAGGCTGATAATACATTATTGAGTTTGAATGACCTGAGGCTGAAAACATTGTTCAGTTTGGAGGATATGAGGCTGAATACATTATTCAGTTTGAATGACCTGAAGCTGAATACATTTTTCAGTTTGGGTGATCTGAGGCTGATAATACATTATTCAGTTTGAGTAACATGAGGCTGATAATACATTATTCAGTTTGAATGATATGAGGCTTAATAAATTGTTCAGTTTTGATGACCTGAGGCTGATAATAATTGATGTAGAAATCCAGAACTAAAAAAAAGAAAGGAGCCGTGACGTCATCCAATAATTCGCACTTCTTAAAGTTCACTCTCCGAAATAGCTCTGGTCATCATAAATCGATTTTCTACTAAAGTTCCCTTGACCAGGACACTGGAATTAACAGTCTGCCCATCCTCCCCATTCTATATCTCACATCCCCTTTACATGTTACCCTCTTTTATAAAAATGTATAACTCACTGTGAATCTTAACCCACCCCATCCGCATTTCTGTCCTATATTATTGTAACTCTTCACGGTAACAAGGGAGAGAAGCAACTTGGGAGATTCATTACAGGGAACATTATTTCAGAATGTATTCATCGTTTCCATAGTAACTAAGATATAAAAACTGGGGTTTTAAAATGAAACGCTGACCAGTCCAGATTACTGAATTATCAGATCAATCGCGTCCTGTCCTCTTCTCTCATTTTCTTGCAAACAAAAGCTAGAGAACAGACTGCCCGCTAATATTGAAGAGTTACTTCAGCCGACATAAATATACGCATGCCGGAAGTTAGGTATTGTATATTTCTTTCAGAGTAGCTGTGACAGTATTACCTGAATCACCATCTGAATTATGTTTTTTTTTTGTATTTGTAACGGTCTAATATAAACAAACTGAAGCAATGTTCCCGGCTGAATGGAGCTTACCTCATCATAAGAGAACGGAGCATACCTCACCATAAGAGAACGGAGCTTACTTCACCATAAGAGAACGGAGCTTACCTCACCATAAGAGAGAACGGAAGATACCTCAGCCCAAGAGAAAACGGAGTTTACCTCACCATTAAAGAGAACGGAGCTTACCTCACTATAAGAGAACGGAGCTTACCTCACCATAAGAGGGAACGGAGGATACCTCAGCCCAAGAGAAAACGGAGTTTACCTCACCATAGTAGAGACCGTATCTTACCTCGTCATAAGAAAGAGCGAGCTTACCTCACCATAAGAGAGGACGGAGCTTACCTGACGATACGAGAGAACAGAGAGTACCTCACCATGAGAGAGAACGGAGCTTACCTCATCATAAGAGAACGAAGCTTAACTCCCAATAAGAGGGTACCTTTTCTTGTGCGTTCGTCCATACTCTCTTACACATTAGCAGAATGTAATCATGGTTTACATACACTCCTACACATTAGCAGGCTGTAGTCAGGGTTTACATACATTCCTACACATTAGTAGGCTGTAGTCAGGGTTTACATACATTCCTACACATTAGCAGGCTGTAGTCAGGGTTTACATACATTCCTACACATTAGTAGGTTGTAGTCAGATGTTACATACACTCTTTCACATTAGTACGATGTAGTCAAATGTTATATACACTCCTACACATTCGCAGGATGTTGTCAGTGTATACATACACTCCTACACACAAGCAGGATGTGTTCAGAGAACAGAGTGAGATGTGCCATGGTTTACTGCTTAGCTGCGATGGTTGTATGTGGTTAGTTTAGATGCCCGGGAAAGAAAAAAACCTTGTTCTGTTATTCTTATGTGCAGCGGAGTGGTTTCTTCAGAGATGTATTTCATACCGACCCGAGAGATTTCAGTTCTCTGCCTAATGCAATGCGTATTAATGAAATCTTCTGCTAAGAGGGGTTTCAAACACACGTTACAAGTAGAATAGAAATGATTAAAGTATGTCAAGGAGATAAACAATATACTACATGGAAGAGAACGTTGAATAACCGCAGCCAACCCTCGATGCGGTGACGGCACTTAGTAACGATAATTTTTACACTTAAACTTACCCTTTGTTACAAATATTTTCTGTAGCAATCATTTCCAGCGTGAGTCATTTTATTTGTGCATTTTTTTTAGAACGTTAGCATTAATGTGCTATTTAATTTGCGATATTTTAGTGCCGCGTAAATAATTAAGTTCGGAGTAATTAACCAAATATGAGTGGATGATAACCATAATTATTGTTACTCTGAAATTACTGCAGAAAAGGTCAATTTGGGAATTTGTGTTAAGTTGTGTGAACAAGGTTGATGTTCAATAACTGCATGCTAAATCCTCAACTAGAATCAGATGAGAGGATGTTAGATGATAGAGTATAGAGGAGTAGTTGGGATGTTGCGAGTGAGGAAGGAAAACACATTTTTTGCATAGTGTTTGATCATATTATCCCTCTATGGAGCTGTTTATAAATTCTTTACTTAATATTTGTTAAAATTACCATTCTATGAAGCTGTTTTTAAATTATTTACTTAATATATGATAATTTTAATCCTCTATGAAGCTGTTTATAAATAACGTCAACAATTCTTTGACAATTTTGGACAACGCTCACCCTCTTTGTAAACAACTGTCAAAAATTCAGGGAAGCCCCTCCCTCACCCAGCTTATGTATATGAAAAAATTATCCTTCTTCCACTCTGTTTAAATATTATTTCGGAGGTAAAAATTAGGGAAAAAATACATGTTTTATTTTACATCTCTGCAAATAAAATTCACTTTTACACATTGTATTTATAATTTTTAAAGACAGTGTGGTTAACATCTACATTTGCCAATTCCCCCCTACCCCTGCCAAACGTTTTCAGACTCCCATACCTTAATTATTAACATCATTTATGGACAGCCCATACTTTATGAGTAATGTGGGTTTTTTTTCTTCTAAATATTTATTTTTATTGATATTATTTTACCGTGACCTCAGGGTTACTCGTCAGAGTGTGATTTATGTTATTTCTAACTAACTACCGCAAACATGTTTACAGCACACAGCCCATTACTAGTGTGGATACCGCCTCTTTAATATGACTTGTTGTACCATAGATCAAGGGTTCTCAAGTTTTCATCGGATGGCGAGCAACGTTCACATCTAATACAGAGTGTTGGAACAACATAGCATATGATACGAAATAAATTTATATTTATATTTTTCGTTATATATCCTTCTTCATTGCATCAAACAACCCCCCCCCCCCACCCCCAACCTTCTATTCCTTATAATCGTCGATAGTGACACTAATTGTATCACATAATGTTATCAACCCAGCATTTTTTGGATGTAGTGATTTTCTAGGCAATATAAATATGTTCTGTAATTTTCCATTCTTTTCTGAACGGTCCGAATGCACAAATGCCTGTGGTTATCTTCGAATTCGGAATCTTGGCAGTCACAGACGAGCTCCGTACCACACAGCCACAGAGCCTAAAATGTCGCATATCCTGTGGATTAAAAATCATACTATAATTCTCTGCCTAAACTGAACTACCTTTCTCGCATACATTTTATATTACATACACATGAAGTTATACTTAATGTTATCCAACATAGGAATCTTGTTCTGTACTTGTAGAATACGCCTTCTCAGTATAGCTTCTGGTAACACTTATAGCTTCATCATCATCATCAAGTGCCGTCTCCACAACGAAGGTTGACTGCAACGGATCTCCAACATCCCGTCTCTTGTCGTGGTGGTGCACTCTGCTAGACTGAAACCTTTCTATCGTGTGATGTTACTCTCCCACTTGTATTTCTGACTACCTCTTGCTCGCTTCCCTTTGACTTTACCCTCAAGTAAGGTCTTCAATAATGTGTCATGTCTTTTAATGTGTCCAAAATATTTTATTTACCTGATCTTTATTTCTCTTAGTAGTTATTTCTTCATATTAAAGTGTTTTTAGCAACTCTTTATTTGTTTTCTTCTCTTTCCATGATGTTCTCCCTATTCTTCTATATACCCACATCTCAAAGGCATCAATTCTGTCTTCTAATTGTTTATTTAGTGTCCATGTTTCCGAGCCATACATTAATATAGAATAGATATAGCATTTTATAATTCTCATTTTTAACTTGTTTGTAATAGGATGTTTGTAATAGGATGTTTGTAATAGCTTAGGATGTTGTTATAATTACAGCTTTTGTATCGTCAACTCCTTCTCGGATGATCTTGTACATGATGTCCTTCTTAGCAGGGTTAGCCAAATGAAATATAATATCTCAGTTGACCATCAACAACAGATACATTTCCGTTATGTCCAACTCAAAAAAGATTCAATCATATACGTTCTAGCGATAACATCGGTGGTAAATCTGTGAATTACAACTTCAAGACGAGTTTCCATAAAAACATAATGTATCCATTTGATAAATCGTTAAGTAGTATAATGGCATTAAATGTGCATAATTCTGAGCCACTGTCAACAACAATTTCTAATTCCAAATACGAAACTAATTTGTATGACCTTCAAAATATCCTTTATAAAAACCGTGACCGACTGTCCACAGTTATAGGAGACCTGTCTACTAAAAGGAAAACATGAACTAGTTTCCGATTTCCGTGAAATATATTTGTTCTCGTTGCATATTTTTGACATGAGTCTTCAAGTATGCAAGTTAGTTAGTTAGTCGTTGGATCATCCTCATTGTACTCCGGACAAGTCCATAGGTTCTCAGATCTCTCCTTGAGTGTATCCGCCATTACACGTTGACTGACGGTCCCAGTACGCCGTTCTTTGACCACCATTCATTCTCGCACACTAAACCGCTCCTTTCCCATACTTAAGAACAACCTATTTCTGAAAAAGTGTCGAGACTATCTACCTGACAACAAAAGGACTTACTTAGATTTTCTTCATGACCATAACGCTGCAACTCCAAGTAAGTCCAGGTATATAAATTGCGACCTATAAAAAAACCAACAGTAATCAAAAACGCAACGAACTGGGTCCAAGTTAATTCAGTTAGAAGGCCTGTAGTACCGTCAATAACCACGACAAATACTAACGTGGTGTCCCAGTAACCACAACAATAATTTCGTAGGTTTCCGATTTCACTGAACAACTTGTTTTCACATAGTGTTAATTATCACATATCACATATCACATGAACTTTGGGGTTGATTTTTCGTGCTCCGAATAAATCATATAAATTTCTTTTCTATGTAGTCATTATAATTATGACACTTATGGAAGAATAAAAACCTGTATTGAAGAATAAAAACCTGTATTGAAGAATAAAAAACGTTCTCTTGTAATATTTGATTACTAAGAAATCGTATTCATTTCTGAACGGCCCGGATGCACAATTGCCGGTGACGGAATTCGAATCAGGCACCTTGGCCGCCAGGCCCCTTCTACCCCGCCAAAGAGTCCGACACTTAGGAAATGGAAAGCCTAAATTTGGAAAATTCACTTCAATGGACACTTTTGGGGACGGTTCAGTAGGAAAAAATAATGAGATGATTTGTAGACATATTATTACTTTTTCTGTATGTTCAGTTATATAAGGGGTAGGAAGATATTTGAACATCTCAATCATTCTATATCTGATATACTGGATGAATCAATAGGGAAAAGTCAATATAAATTATTGTCAATATTTTCATTGACCTTTGTTTTGTAATACAATATATATCAAATGAACAGATTTTAAAGAAGGAAATTAACTGAGGGAAGAAACTAGCCAATAATTGGTGTTAAGTTTTATAAGCTGGAATTACATTCACAGTGTAACTAGAATGGATGAAAATAAACTTCCTAAACAAAAGATAGTGTTGATGTTGGGTAAAAACCCGAAACTGGAAAAGGGTACTGTGGTAACACAAGGCAAATATGAAAATGAACAGAAAAAGGTACACGTGTTAACAAAATAAGTCAATAAAAGATCCTAGCAGCGAGACATAGTGACATATGACGTCTCACTAAAAAGCATTCATCAGAATAAACAAAACAATACAGACACTAAATTTATATAGAAGCACATAAATTATATGGGGGTGATAGGAAGAAAAGAAGGAGATAAACTAGGAAAAGACAGGAGGAGTACAAGCAGGTTAGCATGACATATCAAAAGGTAAGGGAGGGAGATAAAAGTACTGAGATAAGGAGGCGAAAGCAAATAGAAAAGTTAAAGAACGGATGGATTGAAAATGATAGAATGATAAAAGTATATGAAAACTAAAGCATATCAAATAAATCGTACTTAGCTCGGATCACTGAATCTGAGTCTAGTCTTGTCCAAAATGAAAAGCTGGAAAGGAGCGGACAGAGAACGGAACGTATTAACTGAAGCCAGATTGTGGACAAAGAAAGTAGATCAAGATACGAAACAAAACCGTGACGTGTTTCAAGTCTGTCATGCAGTGAACATTATCGGCCAAATGGTTAGATTTCCATAAGTCTGCCAGGCAATGAACATTATTGGCAAAATTGGTAGATTTCTAGCTGTCATGTTCTCGGAACACTTGTGTAACATCTCCAACCATGTCTCAGATCGCTCTCCACTTCAACTGTGACTCTAACCAGGGTGTCAAGGTTTCAGGTCAATGACTTGGCCTCCTGCCATTCTGGCCACCAGCAATGTTTCTCTTTAGAGAGAAGGCTGATTCTCAATCTAAGAATTCTTAAACCCCATGACATAACTATAAACGATACTTCAAATAACCTCCTACCACTTTCGTTCACCCGTTCTTCGTCCACTCTGTCGTTCTCCCTTCCTTCTCACTGCCTTTCCCCTCTCCAACGTTTCATCTTTCTCCTCCTCACTTTGCCTCATACATTTGCACTCTATTGTAGAGATTCAGCCTGGGCCGACATTAAGGGTGTAGATTACGGCGACTCGTCTCTTGGGGTGGGTGCGACGGTGGGTGGTTACACCTGGGGGCCTTGCAAGGCGTCGCTAGACCCGTGGAGACTCCATCGCTATTTTTGCGCGTTTGTTTCGTTGATTTATCTGTATTTATCGTCATTATCTTCCTACACTCTCTTCATATGAGTTGATCCACCCACACCTCCCATATCTCTTCTCATTATCTTCCTACACTCTCTTCATCTGAGTTGATCCATCCACACCTCCCATATCTCTTCTCCTTACGATTCCCTGTTCTACCTTCTCTACTTGAACTTTTCTCACCATATATTCCTTACATCGACCTTTCCCCTTGGCACTCACAGCGCCCTGTGAGCGCCCCTTCCAGTTGAACTATCAGCTTCTTCAGGCCTACCATTTCTCTGTGCTATTTTTTTTTAGGGGGCCGGATTTCCTTGGCCGTCTTGGGTTGGCTACCATGACAGCTACTGTTGATATGAAAGCTGTATGGCCGACTGTGACACAACACCCCCCCCCCTTCCCCAGATTATGATCATGCTATATCTGTAGCGCCAACAGGCGGTCTTCTACACACGGTAAACGATAAGGCTCGGAGGCAGTGGTTCAACCCCTGTCTTTCTGAGAAGCCAACGTGCAGTACGAGTAATGCTTACAAACGGATTGCAACGAACGGTTGATCACAGACAGACACGAACCTCGGTTAATGTGACATTGTCCTCGCCACAGTACATGGTATGCACTAAAGGGATTGTGTGTTGGTGTTTCGAAGTTATGTCCGCTGATCGTTGTTTCTTATAGATGAGCCAGTGTACAGTACGAAAATAAACACAAACGGATTGCGACGAGCGGCTGGGTGATCCTTGTTATATCATCTTCGATTTTTGCGACTGACTATATTTCGCAACACACGGCCTAAAAAATCACCTTGCGTTGTGGTTGTGTCCCTGATCCATCTTTCGTTATGTCACACTGAGATCCAGACCTATTCAGACCACTACATGCATATCCCATGACAATGACTAGCTACCCTACTACAACCCTACAACCTTCCTTTCACATGCCTTGCTTGTAGTTTTGAGGTTTCCTCCCTCCTACATGGCCCCAGATTTTGCTCCCCAATATTGATCTAAAATTCTAAATGTACAGATATACTGAGATCTATAGATCTAAAACATAGTCAACATACAGATATACTGAGATCTATAGATCTAAAACATAGTCAACATACAGATATACTGAGATCTATATATCTAAAACATAGTCAACATACATATATACTGAGATCTATAGATCTGACGATGTTCGTCCGTCGTAATCGACGATGACCAAAAACTCAACCATAATAAAAATAACAATAAGTAATAAAAATAATAAATCTATAGATCTATAACAGTCAACATACAGATATACTGAGATCTATATATCTAAAACATAGTCAACATACAGATATACTGAGATATACAGATCTAAAACATAGTTTATGTACAGAGATATTAATCATTTTAAAAAAACGATAAATCAGAGATAAAATCAAGTACTGATACTTTCATAAAGAGAAAAGAAACATAAATCAGAGATAAAAGTAAGTAAAATAAATGCAAATTGGTCGAGAAACGTAAATTAGAGGCACAAAGAAGAAAATATAAACATAAATAAAATATAGACCTAAATATTGAAATTTTTAAAGAATTCAATTTAAAAATGACTTGAAAGAGAGGAAATATAGAATCTTCAGTTCAAAATATGAAATATTCATGATGGTAAGAAAATGTTCTATTGGAGAGAAACAGAGAGAAGGGGAGAGAGTGAGAAACAGGGACTGAAAAATCAGTGTGCATCAATGTTACTATCTCTACATTTGACCAGACTAATAAATAATGACCGCTGCCAAAATTTGACCAGCCCGTAGCTAAACAAATATGGCCATAGTATGACCGGTCCGTGCTAGCAACTGTTAAACTGAAAATGGCTGGTCCGGCAGCAAGAATCAATAGTTCCTCGTTAAGATGGAGATGAGGAAAGATAACCCGAAATGAAATTCTGACCGGTATGGGTAGTTTCTGAATAATTCAACAATTGAAGCTATATTGGAGGCTTGATGGCGGTGAGAAAAATAATATATACACCCGCATACAAAAACAATGCAATTGTTATTGGAGATAACAGGCTGTAATCCATATGTTCATAGAAAGATAACATTCTGTGACATATGTTCATAGAAAGATAACAGATTGCAATACGTATCTTCATAGTAATATAACAGTCTGAGCCATATAGTCATAAAAAATATAACTGCCTGGGGCATCTGTTCAAAGAAAAATAACAGACTGAGACATAGAGAAACTAACTCACTGAGACACATGTTCATAGAAGAAAGGTAACAGTCTGTGATACATGTTCATAAAAAAGATAACATTATGTGACACATGTTCCTAGAAAGATAACATTTTGTGACACAAGTTCCTAGAAAGATAACATTCTGTGACACAAGTTCCTAGAAAGATAACATTCTGTGACACAAGTTCCTAGAAAGATAACATTCTGTGACACAAGTTCCTAGAAAGATAACATTCTGTGACAAAAGTTCATAAAAAGATAACATTCTGTGACAAATGTTCATAGAACGATAAAAGGCTGTGACACGTATGTTCATATAAAGAAAACATGTTGTAACATATATCCATAACAAGAAAACAGGTCGTAACACACGCGTTCATAGAAAAATACAGGTTGTAAAATACATGTAACTATAAAATTCTGTAACATGTATGTTCATACAAAAAACAGGCTGAAACACATATCTTCATCGAAAAGTAATAGATCGTAACACAGAAAGATTACATGATGTACACATAACGTCAGTTGAAGATAACAGATTGAACACGTACATTCATATAAATGTAACATATTATAACGCGTACGTTCATATAACGATAACAGGATGACCACGTATATTCATATACATATAACATGTTGTAACTCGTATGTCCCTAGAAATATAACAGATTGTTAAACACATGATCATAGAAATATAACAGATTATAAAACACATGTTCCTAGAAATATAACATATTGTAAAACACATGTTTCTAGAAATATAACAGATTGCAAAACACATGTTCATAGAAAGATAACAGGCTGTAACACGTATGTTCATATACATATAACAGGTTGTAACAAGTATGTTCATATACATATAACAGGTTGTAACAAGTATGTTCATATACATATAACAGGTTGTAACAAGTATGTTCATATACATATAACAGGTTGTAACAAGTATGTTCATATACATATAACAGGTTGTAACGCGTATGTTCATATACATATAACAGGTTGTAACAAGTATGTTCATATACATATAACAGGCTGTAACACGTATGTTCATATACATATAACAGGTTGTAACAAGTATGTTCATATACATATAACAGGTTGTAACACGTATGTTCATATACATATAACAGGTTGTAACACGTATGTTCATATACATATAACAGGTTGTAACACGTATGTTCATATACATATAACAGGTTGTAACATAGGCAGAAGTAAAACAAGTGACTAACATCTACACAGATATTCTAGCATACACGACGTTAATCTGACAGATCTAACTAGCAACAAACCGTAGAAACAGGATTACCTGAACTCTGCCTTCCAATATGTGTTCTGATATATCCAATATTGACTCATCCGTGGTTAAAAGGACTGACCATTAAGAGTATCTAATCCTGTATCCACCAATCAACCCCCTTAACAATATAACGGGAACAGACACAAAGGAAACGTTGTATATAGCACGCATTCTCTAAGGACAACATTTCACGCATCATTAATTGTTACCGTTATATGAATTATGTGAATGTTATATCAATTCCTTTGATCATGAATGATGCACATTCAGAGTTCATTCTCGTATCACAGTTTTACAAGCAATATATATTCACGCTTATAATTTGAGCTTAGTGTTATTTCATAAAGACTTGTTTCTTCTATAGTAACGATGACTGACAGCTAATGTGTTGTTGGGAAACAGATGTTCATGAAAAGGAGTTTGGTTGTAATTTGGTTATCAGGATGTTGTCAAGAAAACTGAAGTGATACAAAGACTCATTAATATATAGGTGATCTAATTCCTCTTCTTCTGCGTTCGTTCTCAAACTCCTGCAGATTAGCAGGATGTAGTTCAAAGAAAGGAATGTGTTGTGTCATGGTTTGCAGCAGTCCTGCGATATCTGCGCCTTCCAGCCTGACACATTCGACTTCTGCATGGCTTTGGGTTACTGACCCTATATGGGATGGAGCAGCCAACTCCATTCCATAACATCCTTAGTCGCCTCTTACGACATGCATGGAAAATAAACAGTGTTGCTATTCTTTGCTCCCCTTTCGGACTCCGGCAAGACAAGGGCGAGATGATCTAATGAAGCGCTACAAGGACTCGCTAAGATCTCACTGAAAGCCTTTAAACTAGACCATGATAAAAAGGAAAGAACTTGCACAAAATAGATCTACATATGGCGCTCTAAAGTCAGAAAAGGAGCAGTGTCTTGTGAAAAAAAGGAGAAATGAAGCAGCTCCACAGGAAAATATAACAGTGGACAGACTTGATCCCACGTGCACCACTTAGACTTCTAATTTGGTGGTTACTAAAATAGTGCTCTTAAACATTTGTCAGTGCACAATTTTAACACAATTTGTTATAAGACCATCCAAGCACATTCTAAATAACGTTGTAGTAATAGTTTATTCCAATAACAGTAAGTAGCTCCACAATTCAAGGAGAAGCTTTAGCGGCCAAGTATACATATCGTCACTGTCCGGCGTTTGATAAACACTGCACTAGAACGATAAGGCAATATGGAGGTATAATATCTTACGAGCTATAAGAATGTTTGTCAGTTTATCCGTCGGTAGATACATCCGTCACTCCTTCAATTCGTCTGTTTATTAGTCTATTTGTCCGTTTGTAGAAACAACAACAACAAAACAATCCTGAGTGGTCGGGAGACTGATGTGAAACTATGTACCTTATGGTAAGTAACTATTGAAAAAAATAAACAAGAATTACATAGCAATTGTCGTTGAAAAAATACACAGAATCAACATTTCCACTAAAGGGTATTTATCAAGAAAGGGACTAACAAATACAGAATGTAACTACAAAATAAAAAGGAGACTACATGCACCAGCCTTTGTTATAGGGAGTAAAGAATTCCTGCATCAAACTGCTGAACATGAGGAGTGGTTCTATATAACTTCTAAGAAATCTCTTAAATCAAGTGACAAAGATACTTTACATATGATTTTCTTCATATTCTAATCTTACACAAAACTATATGCAGTTTTCAAAGAAAATGGCTCAATCAGAATACATTGAATCTATGATGATATTAGATCAAACTCTGGAAATATATAGTATTATAAACTAGCAAATATAGAATTATAAAATATAGGGGTCGACAAAGAGACAAGTTACTAGATCGGCTTGTATCGTGGCATGGTACAAGCTCACCAACCGAGCTTATTGACAACACAAGAAACAGCGAGTCGTGGAGAAACATGATCGCCTACGCCAGTCGGCATGGCACTTGATTGATTGATTGAAATATAGAATTGTTGACTCGAATGTAGAGTTATCAGTGAACTCGCCACGCAAACCCATCTCTGTGGAATGAGTATGTGACACGAAAACTGATCGTCCACATTATACTGGCGACACTATTAGATGTACTAGTGATTCCATACATGCTTACCAATTGTCATGTAGCAATGATCTATATAAAGTATATTCTTCTTCTTCTGCGTTCTGCGGTCATGCTACATTGTCAGATCCGTCGTCAAGACGAAGTCCACCGTCTTCTCCAGGTCAGAGCGGCTGCCTAATAGCTTTTGCTTCAAGTCTGTATCCTCTGGCCAGGTCTACTGTCTCTGCTCTTTATATAAAGTATACTTCAATTATTTTTCATATTTTAATTATAAAACTGAGAATTAAAAAAAATTAATGCTACTGTAGCCCACCTGTTTCCGGGGCCAGAAAGAGGTAAAGACTAGCGACGCTTTTACAGCAAATCCATAAGACGCGACCTAACAGGTTTTGGAGTGGTGTTCCATCCCATAGAACATAAGTTCACAAAGTGGTCTATATGAACCCCCAAGGGTCGATTTCGACTTGGAGGGAGTCTAAATCAGCGAGAGAAAACAATTGGTGGCGTGTGACATGTACTCGTTTCAATAACGGTATGAATAACAATTGTACATGTTCTTCTTTTGTTACAATTCTCCACTCCAAAAAAAAAACTTCAACAAAGTAACACTATGTTAGTTGTTAAAAACACATTTGAAATTAATATGTTTAGGAAAATTAAATATTAGGCAGGCAGTGGGTCTATGAAAATTCAATATTAGGCAGTTCTTGAAAAATTAAAAAATCGACAAATGGTCTACGGGGAAAAAGTTTGGGATTCACTGCCATAGAAGGTCAAAGTGACCAAGAAATTTTTATCGAAGTCGGATATGTTATATCGAAAGGCGGAGATATCTCACCTAAGTTGTAAAGCACAGCATAACGCATTCCGCTCTTTGGAATATATCATAGAAATCTGCAGGAGTATAAGAACCTATGCATAAGAAGGAAGAAAACAATTGAAACCATATATACGTCGACTCTGTTGTAGATTATATAGTGGGTCTGTCTCACAAACTTAACTTGTTCGAAATAACTCCTGGTTTGAACTTTGATCGTTCGCTCATATTGCTCTTGTGATTATCTATATTAGTGGTGCTTAAAACATTGAGCAGTAGTTGATAAGCCCTGTCCTGTATAATATTACGTTTCAATTATTTTCTTCCTTCTTATGCCTAGGTTCTCATACTTAGAGTGTCATGCATGTATCTATTTGACACTCTAAGATATCGAGTGCCATGTAGGTATCTATTTGACACTCTAAGATATCGAGTGCCATGTAGGTATCTATTTGACACTCTAAGATATCGAGTGCCATGTAGGTATCTATTTGACACTCTAAGATATCGAGTGCCATGTAGGTATCTATTTGACACTCTAAGATATCGAGTGACATGCACATATCTATTTGACACTCTAAGATATCGAGTGACATGCACATATCTATTTGACACTCACATTTGTCCTCCCGTGCTTACCTATCCTCACACCTAAACGTCTCCTCGTTTCATTACTCTACATCAGAGTAAGATATACATAATGTATATGTTGCCAACATGAAGAAAACAAACAAACAAAATTTAAAGACACATATAAAAACCCACAGATATCGCATACCCTCCCCTCCTTCGCACGTTTTACTCACTTCTGTATATGACTCATCGATCTATCACAATTTTAATTCGTGCTTCACATAAAGAAAAAAATAAGGAAAGAAAGAAAAAAAAAAGCAGTCCTGTAAACTTTGCACTCTTCTCACGAAACAATAAATGACGAACTCTCATAAAATTTGCCTTCATATTTTTAGGGGCAACAAAATTTAATTACATTTTCGTCGTTATGAGAAACACGGGAGTAATGTGGAAAACGATATCGATTTTTCTAGAATAATAAACGAAATTGCAGTTTTGTGCATTCGCCAAACAATAATTTTTGTTTTAAGATTAGAATTTTGTAATCACTCACTGAAATGTTCACCCAACGTCCTTTTTCAGTTTCCATATTTTTATATTCCACAGGAACGCATTATTCGTTTCGTTACCTTCGTCACGCGACAATACTCTTCTAATATTGAAATTTTACATTAATTTTGAGATGTTCACGTATTCAGCGATTTCAATCTTGCACGTGTTTTAGAGCGAGAGTTGTTAAACTTGGCAACTTCCAGGCATAACTAAATAGCTGATATCAGTTGCAATCTGTAAAAGTTTTGATTACATTTTTTTTAGTTATTAGCCAGTAATATTGATTTCCCCCAATGTTACTGCAATATCGAAGTATGTGCTAGTTACATTGAATGATAAATTCATAGACTATTAACATTAAATGATAAACCGAGACATGTGCTAGCAACATTGGATATACACCGAGAAAGGTGCTTGTGACATTGGATATACACCGAGAAAGGTGCTAGTGACATTGGATATACACCGAGAAAGGTGCTAGTGACATTGGATATACACCGAGAAAGGTGCTAGTGACATTGGATATACACCGAGAAAGGTGCTAGTGACATTGGATATACACCGAGAAAGGTGCTAGCAACAGTGGATATACACCGAGACAGGTGCTAGAGACATTGGATATACACCGAGAAAGGTGCTAGTGACAGTGGATATACACCGAGAAAGGTGCTAGAGACATTGGATATACACCGAGAAAGGTGCTAGCAACATTGGATATACACCGAGAAAGGTGCTAGCGACATTGGATATACACCGAGAAAGGTGCTAGCGACATTGGATATACACCGAGAAAGGTGCTAGCAACATTGGATATACACCGAGAAAGGTGCTAGTGACATTGGATGATACACAGAAGGATGTTCTAGCAACATTCGCTTGAAACCTGAATATTTGCTAGCACTGAAAATATATATTATTGAAAATATATATTACATTATATTGATTGTCGTTTTGAAAACTGAGGAATATTTTAGTATCATATTGATACTAATACACTGAGAAATGGGCTAGCGACATTGAATGATAACTCTGAAGCCTTTGTTCGTGATATAAACTGTTACGCTAAGACATATGTATGAGATATTGAATGATATATTAAAGCATATATTTTAGCGACATTTAATGAATGATATACAGAGACATGCGCTACCAATATTGAATGATACAATGTAAGACATGTTAACGACATTAAATGGATGATACACAGGGATTTCCAACTATACTAAATGATACTATGGGGTATACCTTAGCTATATTGAATGTCACATTCAATATGAGCCTTGTGATAGTTATATTAAATGTTACAATGGGGCTTATGTAGGCGACATTAAATGAATGAACACTCAGGAATGTGTCACAAATATTGAACGATACACTGAGGCTTGAGCTAGCGACATTTAATACCGACCAACCAGTGTGTTGCCAGGCCCGACTTTATATCAAACGCTAGTAACAATGTGATGTATCATGCCTGCTTAAGAACCGTCCCAGGAGAGTTCTGTTTATGGTCGGCTACTAATCATCAAGTGACATATTCTTTCCAGAACGTAGTCTTTCCTATGGATTTCTTGAATTCTCCGCGGTCTTGAGCAAGTTGCCCTGCATCTTCCAGTGACATGCGCAGGCATTCTTGAATGTGTTTTGTCCAACGGCGTCTTGGTCGGCCTTTGCCCCTGTTGCCTTCTATCATCCCCTCCATTAACACTCTCTCCATGCCGTCGTGTCTCTTAATATGACCGAAAAAAGCTAGCTTTTTCTTTAATATAGTGTTCAGAAACCAGCCTTCCTGGGCGTTAATTTTTCGTAACACCTGGTTTGTTTTCGTAGCTGTCCATGATATTCTCAGAACTCTTCTATAACACTTTAATTCAAATGATGTTATTCTCTTGGCCACTGTTTTATTTAGCGTCCATGCTTCACATCCATATGTCGCCACAGGAAATACACATGTTCGTAGTAAAAACAATTTGGTTCTTATGTTAGTACCTTGCCATAGTTTCTTTATCTGTTTTCATTTTGCCAGCGCCATTGCCGTTCTTCTCTTGATCTCAACTGCGCAGTCCCCCGTTATTTAGTTCCTAAATAATCAAAATGTGTTACTTCTTCCAAATTGCAGTTCTCAATATTAATTTTGGGTCTTGATTTAGTTTTGTCAGTTGCCATTATTTGTGTCTTTTTCATATTTAAAAACAAGTTTTGCTGTTTGCTAAACTTTTGAGTTGACTTAATTATGTTCAGTAAGTCGTGTTCGTTTGTTGTTAATAGCACTGTGTCGTCTGCATATCTAATTTCTGGTATCTGCAGCCCTCCTATATTTATGGGTCTGAAATCAGGCTTCCTTGATTCTTGTCTCACGTTTCTCATTGTATTTTCCGCATAGATGTTGAACAAGTATGGAGACAAGGTACAGCCTTGTCTTACTCCTTTCTGTACATTGAACCACTCCGATCTTGCACCTTCAACTTTTACCGCTGCTTCTTGATCTTTATACAGCTCTGTTATTAGTCGTGTAATGTGTTTTGGGAAACCCATATCGTTCATTATTTCCCATAATTGATAGTGAATTGATTGACGGCTACTAATAGTGTAGAAAATTCGAAATTTAAAATGTAGTGCTGAAGTTGAGAATGTTGGACTAAAAACGCAGATATCGCAGAGAAGCTATAAACCATGATAAAACACTCGTTATTTCGGCTACATTCTGCTACTCCGTACAAGTTTGAGTATGGCTATTTCTGAATATAACAAGACAAAATCATCTTGACGAATCCAGCCAGTGATGTCTTGTTTACAAAATAAACACGTGATCAGAGATCCCCGTAGACACATAGGGTGCTCCATTGAACAAGTACGTACACCTCTGATGACCGGACTCGATATGCGCTTAAGAATTGTTATATCCACAGCTTTAGTGCGCTGCAGTCTCTTTTTAAATCACATTTGTACGTGTAAATAGGCTGCTATGTTGTCTAATTTTTTACTGTGTTTTATAAAGAGTATATTCTGTTGTGTTTTGCCAATTTTCTATATGGTTTACTTTATTACTATCCTAGTTTTTAGATTCCTACTTTCCGCCGAAGATGGATGTGTCGGGCCATTGGCGCAAGTAAAACGGCGACACGACGCATTTCCATTCTCTGGACTGCATCCTGCTGGAGATCTAGTAGTACTGCTACAGGAGAGATCCAGCAGGAGTTTGAGAATGAACGCTGAAGAAGAAGAAGATTCCTACTTTTCCGGTATTTATCTCTTACATGTTTGATATGTGATTGTGGGCACCGTCATTGTCTACTCCTCGTGTGTATTAAGTTGTGTTATTGGTACAGGCGTTTTAGTGGAAATATAGAATTAATTTTGTTATTTTGTTACCCTGTGTTACAGTGATCCGAGAAATGTCATTGTCCTGTTTTCCAAGTTTAACCTGTTCGCCAATAGTGACAACAGAAATGACGTGTCTACAAAGAATACTAGGAGTGTCATTAAGAGATAGAATTAGAAATGATAACATCAGACAGATAACCAAAACAATACTAGTATTGAAACACATCAAAATACAACAGATCAAGTGGTTTTCACACGCTTCCAGACTACCGACAGATAGCATGCCACAAATGGCCATGCCACATAGACATAACGGTTATAATGCCAGAGGCAGACCATGTAAAAGATGGATCACAGAAATCAAAGAAGCCACAGGAACAAGTTTACAAACAGCGCACAAGAAGGCCATCTCCAGAGAACTCTTCCACCTCTGGCGCCGCAAGGCAAACAAGGGACACAGCGTATAGATAGATGGGTTGCTGATCCAGCGGTCCATGGGCTCATGCCCTTTGACATAATGCCATTAAATGGCATTAGATAGATAAATAGAACCTGGTCGCCCTCGATTGTTGTAAGTGAAACTTTTATCGAAGATGAGGGTAAGATATGTAAGACAATCGTAAGGGTTGTCGTCAAATATAAGGATTTTTATCATTTGGGAAAGGGAGAAAAATGTCGAGGAAGACTTTTCTGTGTTTATATTGTCATTTCTTAGATGATAACTTAATCCGTTGCATGCTAGAGTATGCTGGACATAGTACACGTTCATCTGCATAAAGTGTTTATTCTGTTTCAGCAGATTATTCTTTTACGAGCTCTTCATTGCAAACAAGGAAGAATATTAGAGAATTTACTCCTCCCCAAGGAACTCCCTGATGGAACCGTACTTTAGTACTCTGCAGATCATCCAAGTGTGACTCTTAGTGGTGAAGCTATCGGATGTTCTAGGACGATACCTAACACTAGTCAAGTAATGATATCTTAATGGCATGCTTCAGTCATTACAATACTGTATATTTACAAGTGAAAGTAATTGCAAATCATCAGTTAAAATGGAGTCTAAAACTGAAGATATCCTGTAATATTATACTTCGCAAGGCTAATACGTAGCTTCCTTCGAAGAGGGCAGCACTTTTCACTGATGTGTTTCTATAATAAACTGTGTCGAGTGGATAAACAACTGCACTGTGACTGGATAGTGACAGTCTTAGAACTTGAAGAACCCAGCACTTCTTGACTACATACCAATGCACTAACAATTTATCTAATCATGCTTCTTAAGATGTAGATAATTGATCCTCTTTGTATTTACACAGACCACGATATACATTGTTCGACTAAAAAGTCGTTATCAAGATGGGGGCGAAAACAATATAGAACGGGATTGTCAAATGTACGTTAAGTAAATCCTGTGTACTGTTCAACATAAAGCTGTTATTTAAAACACGTGTTACTTGTTATATATTTTCTCAATATTTACTTACGATAAGGAGTACAGTTTTACTGCATTCTCCTGATCATTCAATTTGTAATAACAATAATAGTCTTCATATTGGGGACGAACTAGAGCCTTTCACTGAGTACTTACATGTTATCACTGGTGGGCGATACATGTAGATTGTTATCACAAGTCATTAATGAACAAATATGAAATTACGTTTATTCACAAGAAATATATGCATCATTATGCTGCATCTCTCAATCACACTCTTTCTGAGTCTGATTCCTTGGTTGAGAGAACTCAAACAGGCTGCCATTTGTGATCCAATATAGATCGTAGCTTTTTGAGAACATCCCCCCCTGGATGTTACACTGGGAAATTAACCAGTACTGTATCATTCATGGTTCCAATGCAGCGTCTCAATGTCTTTTCTATTGTGTTCCACGGGGCCTCTCATCCAAGTCTATAGACGACTATCAAGTCTGAATATATCACATCTCTTGCAACTCCACGTGACAGCCGACCTCTAATTTCAATGAACAGTTCAGAAAGCTACAGCGTCCATAAAATGTAATAACTATAGCAATCCAGTAAAGTTAATCATCTGCCTACGTAGAAGCGGGGCACCCATTTGTCCCGACATAAAATATTGTCAAAGGGAGCGGATACAAATGGATATCCCCCATATGGATGGGGAAAGCAACGGGAAACTACCACATTATTCTTCCAAGATGAAAGTCATGGCGACACACAGAAGTAGAAACAAGGAGTCAGACAGGGATGCGTGCTTTCACCAGACCTGTTCTCTCTATACAGTGAAAACATATTGCGTGAAATAGTAGATATCCCAGGAATATCAGTGGGAGGACATAACATAAATAATTTGAGATATGCGGATGACACTGTTCTGATTGCAAAAAGTGAGGAAGACCTTCAAAAATTAATTAAATTAGTAGTCACAGAAAGCAAAGAGAAAGGCCTCTTCCTAAATATCAAGAACACAGAAGTAATGGTTATTTCTAAGAAAGAAAATAACATACCTTGCAAGATCATAGTGAATGATATAGTATTAAAACAGGTCCACCAATTCAAATATCTAGGTACAATTATAACAGCAGATGGAAGAAGTTCAACAGAAATAAGATGCAGAATAGGACAGGCAAAAACAACATTCAGAAAAATGAAAAATATACTGTGTAATATGACCTTGTCATTAGAGGTGAGAAAGAGAGTTCTGCAGTGTTATATAACCCCTATACTAACATATGGGTGCGAGCCTTGGACAATAAACAAACTGGAAAGTGGGAGATTGGAGGCAACAGAGATGTGGTTCTATAGAAGAATGCTGAGAATACCATGGACTGCCAGAAAAACTAATGTAGAGGTGTTAAAAGAGTTAAATGCGAAACGGACCTTAATCAACAATATAAGAAAAAGGCAATCTTCTTTTTTTGGCCACTTCATGAGACAGGCAGGTTTAGAGAACATAATCACAACAGGCAAGATTGAAGGCACCAGAGACAGAGGGCGACAACGTGAGAAAATATTAGACAGTATGACAACCTGGCACGGCAAAGAAACAACAACGACTTTGATACATAATACTGTGGACAGAGAGCTGTGGAGAGCCATGACCGCCTACGCCACACGGCATGGCACCTGATGATGATGATGACGTAGAATCTGAGGAGAATTCCACTAGAAAATTAGATTCAGTTGACTAATGAGAACAAGTGATCACTACTTACGAATAACTTTTGATTCTTTCCAATAACACTCGACTGAAGATCTAATGAATCGAAAGAACAATCTTCTTAAACAGAGAACACTACGGTAAAACTCTTCACAATTACTAAATTGAAGCATTAATAAATACCTCAGTGCGCAGAACAAGCCACTGATATAAAAATCTCTTAACTTCACAATTGGTCTAATCAATTACTGTGTGGCTCATCATATGAGAGTAGAAAGATCAAATATCTCAACTTCGATTCGATTTTCAACTCTTGGACTCTGCACAGGTAGGTAGGTAGTTAATGAGTTTGCCTCTCTTTTGGAGAGGCGTGCCCCTTTCAACCAGCGGACAAAGTCCAATTAGGTTATATCAGGACACACTACCATAAAATATTAGAGGTAACAAAGACCCCATCAATATTATTGATAACTCTGCACAGATTGGAGTCAGCCGTATTTATACGGCCACAAGGTGATTGTTGTGACCGTCCACTTATAATTCTCCCAGATGGGTATGCCCACTGTTCAGGTACGTTTGAAGATGGTCCCTAGTTTTAGTATATAATTAGCCGTTGTTTAGTGTACCAATGATTGACAGGCAAGCGAGCATGTTAAATGTCGTTGGTCAAGACTTGACACTTGACAGCCGACGTCCACTATTCAGCTGCTTGTAGCAGTGAAGGTAGAACGACTGCATAGTATACCCACAGATTGGTTTACATATTACGCCTCATCCAGAAATTCTCAAGAAGACCACTACACACCGCACTAGCGCGAACAATGCGCAGGAGTACATAGGTGCGAAGACTCCTACTCAAAGGGAACTTAGGTGTGCATGTGTAAGGTGGGTCCTACTATTGTTAGTGCATACATTAAATCACATGAAAATCTGCAATTATTCTGCAGTATCTATATTGGCTATATTGGTACATCGAATCACACAACTTATATATAAACGCGCGCAAAAACAAAAATTTCAACTAATATAATAATACAACAACCAAAAATTAGAATAGACAATACCGAGATAGAATGTGTGGATAAATTTGAATACTTAGAAGCAAACATCAACGGCGCCGAAGACTGCATGGCAGAGATAAGGACACAATTGACAATGACTTATTGTAAAATAACTCTTTTGAAAAACATGGAATAACAGATTAGAAACGATACTGCTAATGCTAAGACCTTTTATTTCTGCGGTTGCAACATACTGCTGTGAAACATGGACCCTAAGTAAAACAGCGGCAAAGATCAACGCCTATGAGATTAAATGCTACAGAAAGATACGTAGAATATCATGGAAGGAAACAAAAAGAGAAATTCAGATATTATAAACACACTGAATATTCCAGAGTGTTGATTACTAAACACAATAACAAAAAGAAAACTACACCTGTTTGGTCATATAAAGAGACACAACTGTTTAGAAAGACAAATAATGGAGGGAAGAGCACCTGGACGGTGGAGGAAATGCAGACCAAGAAAACGATGGACTGACGACATTAAAGATAACATGAAAACGTCGTTGGAAAATTAAAGCCGCATCGTCCAAGACAGAGAATGATTCAGGGAGTTCATTGGGACGACAACGCTGTGGAGAGAACACGTCACATGACAATATTGGCTACTTGAGACTACAAAGTCCATACGACCCACCAACTGTTGATATAAATAATTACCCTTAAATAGAAGAACAGAATATCATGAATTTTTCAAGTGCATAAGCAAATATGTTTGCAGTTTCCTTTTGCCTTATCCTTCAGCAATCCCTTTCTCCTTATTTCCTCTTAGCCAATATACGCATAAATTATTCTTCACGTCTTTATTCCTAAAAAATAACTGACAAAGATTTTGCTTTCCACAAACCCTTCAGAAATTTAATACATTGCTTTAAAAAAATAACAGAATTTATTCTGAGGAACACAGTTTGTGAGAAAAAAAAGAATCAATATTTTTCATTTTACTTCCTAAAAGAAATAACTGCAAATGACATTCTTGGAGCCTGTGAAATATTATGAGTAAAAACTATGAGGTCATTTGGATGCCAGTCCGAGAGATGCCGGATCTGGGCATGAGAAGGAAATTGCTTGTTTTGTTGGTGGATATTAAAATCTGGACGGAATCTTTTCAGGCGTAAAATATTTTATTAAGCTAATACCAAAACAAAATGGCCTGAGGCTGGGAGTCAAAATCGGTTGAATTTTGACCAAACTATTTGACAATTTTAATATTCAAGCAAAATGAATTAAACAGGTTAATAAAACACTTACCTTGCCTATTAATAAAAATATTTAAAAACGTATATTAAAAAAACATACAATAAAACTAAACAGGACAATTCTCCACGTATCGGCTCAAATTGGACCTTTTTCAAGAGACAAACAACAGAAAACAACACAATAAAAACAAAATAGATGACTAGATTTCATCAAGCCCCCATCTCCATAACGCAGGGATGGCAACGCATCTAGTAAAAGAGAAAATGCGTGCATTCATTATAAACAAACTGAAAGTGGGAAATTAGAGGCACTATAGATGTAGTTGGGATGTTTATAATGAGTGCAAGAATAATAAAAGAAAAAGATAAGAAAAATACCCCTTTTGTCACTTTATCAGACAGGCAGGTTTTAAGAACATAGTCACAACAGGCAAGACTGAAGGGAACAGAGACAGATGGGGACGTGAGAAAATCTAGTCATCTATTTTGTTTTTATTTTGTTGTTTTCTGTTGTTTGTCTCTTGAAAAAGGTTCAATTTGAGCCGATACGTGGAGAATTGTCTTGTTTAGTTTTATTGTATGTTTTTTTATATATACTTTTTTAAATATTATTATTAATAGGCAAGGTAAGTGTTTTAGTAACCTGTTTAATTCATTTTGCTTGACTATTTGTTCATTAGGTTACTGCGGCACCAACCACTTTGTCGGACACCCTCTGACCATTTGGTTATTTATATTTGACAATTTTAAGACTACTGGGACTATAGAACACGTAACTATGTCTATGATGGCAACCAAAAGTACACGCTCACATCTAATTTACAATGTTTACATTTCGTAGGTAACCAAGGAACAATTACTTACTAGTTTGTTACTCAACCATCACATAGTGATGATGACCATTTGTTACATACACTTTTTAAATTTAGTTAGAGTTATGTTCTTGATTATGAGTTCGTTGATGGCTAATAAACCATAGGCCTATTTTAGCCGCAAATGTTATTAAGACATTTCAGGCATGGAATGACCACTATAGATGATTTTTGATCTACCCGTGTCTTTTAGTTTAGCTACTCTCCGTGGCTGAGCTGCTGCATTTTGCCTCTTTTTCCACTATGAAGCTACTTTTTTTTACTGTACATTGCCATATAATTAGCACTATTTTGTGTATGTTCCTCCCATGTATCTTGGTTCATTTCAAATTATTTAACAAATCTGTGAAGCGCTTCTCTTGGACACTATGGCATAAGAACACTTCAGAATATATATCTTTCTGAAATTCACTAGAGAAATATCTTTGGCAGGCGATGATCTACTATAAGTACTATATCATCTACTATAGGTCCTATATGATCTACTATAGGTCCTATATGATCTACTATAGGTCCTATATGATCTACTATAGGTCCTATATGATCTACTATAGGTCATATATGATCTACTATAGGTCCTATATGATCTACTATAGGTCCTATATAATCTACCCACGAATCTGTGTCTACACCAAAATAGTGTCAATGCTAAAAATACCAGATCTTTCGAGGACAGTTCTATCCGGATTCTTGTCCCTACCATCTGATGTTATAATCATTCTGAGACACGTTGTGTGAAAGTGATTGAGCTTTCTGACATGTCTATACACAATATATATTGTCCTAGCGTATAACAGCACTGGTAGTACCACTGCTCTGTCAACTTTTAGCCTGTAGGTTAATACTATTTCTGTGCCACACATTTGCGTACAGTCTGCCGACATTTCATCCGCTCCAAACTTACTAGGTACTTATGCGCTAACTGTTCCGTGATTTCATTGGCCACTTTGATTATACTTTGTGTGACAGCCAATGAAAATCAAAATTATTCAGAAGGCTGGACTTCAAGTTAGCTAAGTTGGTCTTACAAAGCAGAAGGCCATGCATATACCAGACAGCAGCATTACATGGTTTTATGTGATGTCTAAATCTGAAAGATTATCATACAACACAAATAATGTGACATGTTGTGCTTGTTATAAGAAGTGATTAATCGAGATGGGTATGATCGTTGACTATTTCACGTCGTGGACATTCAGTCACCCACAATTTCGTGCTTACTTCAGAACCGTTATGTCCAGGTCGAAGTTAATTTAGTAAAACTCTTTTTAAAAAAAGCTCGCCATTTATTAAGTTCACTTGTCCTCTAATTTTTGTGCGTACGATTTCGGTCCTGCAGATTAGAAGGATGTCGTCCAGAGGACGAAATACGTTGTGTTGTAGTTTACAGCTTGTCTGCAATATATGCGGTTTTCATCCTGACACATCTGATTTCAGAATGACGTCAGGGCCACTTTGAAACATCAAACTCCTCCCTTAAGACCTCCTCAATCGCCTCTTACAACAAACATGGCAGGTAATGGCGTTCCTACTACTTGATGGCGTTCCCCTCAGCATACGAGAACAAAAGTTACATTTTGCTGAAATATGATGTGTCAGGCCATTACCGTAAATAAAATCATGGCAGAACGTATCTCTGTTCTCTGTTTTACAGACTGCAGGAAATCAAATAGGATCACTGACCTGCTGCTAGGAAGATCCAGCAGTAAATAAATTAGGATAAATTTACATAAATTACATATATATCTGTTTCTCAGCTGCTGTACATAAATTAAATATAGCACTGTTACGTAGGTACTGTACCAAAATTACTTATAGCACTGTTACTTAGATGCTGTCATTAAATTACCTAGAGTACTGTTCCTTATGTGTTGTACATAAATTACCTATACCATTGTAACTTAGTTGCTGTCCTTAAATTACCTCCAGGTTTAATGTAGGGAGTGTTTCAAAAGTGTGATAGTTGGTGACAAATTAGAGTGGGGTTACACAAAAGCAAAATTTGCGTCAACAATACTGGTTCTCAACAATTTCTTCTACCTTCCTTCGCTTGGAACACCTGAGGTTTAGTCTGCTCTACAAACCTGACTCCTTCACGTGGAATATCTGAGGTTTAGTCTGCTCTACAAACCTGACTCCTTCACGTGGAATATCTGAGGTTTAGCCTGCTCTACAAACCTGATTTCTTCATGTGGAACATCTAAGGTTTAGTCTGCTCTACACACCTGACTCCTTCACTTGGAACACCTGAGATTTAGCCTGCTCTACATACCTGACTCCTTCACGTGGAATATCTGAGGTTTAGCCTGCTCTACATACCTGAATTCTTCACGTGGAATATCTGAGGTTTAATCTGCTCTACATACCTGATTTCTTCACGTGGAATATCTGAGGTTTAGTCTGCTCTACAAACCTGACTTCTTCACGTGGAACATCTGAGGTTTAGTCTGCTCTACAAACCTGATTTCTTCACGTGGAACATCTGAGGTTTAATCTGCTCTACAAACCTGACTCTTTTATTTTGTAAATTGTACATAGGTCCGTAGAGTTGTTCTTCCACTGTTGTCTCTCTGGGTCAAAGTGTTTGTCTTAGTATTTCATATTCCTGGCATTCCTGAAGAATATGCTTTGCTTTCTCAGGTACCTGTCCACATGTACATATGGTCGTGTTGCCAATCTTGAACTTTGTATACATGTGGATGCAGAGTCGCTTGTCCTTTTCTGAAGCGCAGACGTGTGTCTGAAAAAACACTGAAAAAGACAGAAGAGAGAGAGATAGGTTATGAACGCAAAAGTTGATGTCAACAATACTGTTCTTATATATACATTACATTGTTTGAATTTGAACATTTTCTTCTAAAAATATGAAAAACAGCTGTAGTTTTTGTTGAATTTTATTTTCAGAAATAACCAGAAATGTATGCTATGCATCTGGCAGGTCATGATGAGTCTGACTATTGCTCTACTGGAATGTCCCGCTTCGGAGAGAGACTAAACATGCCTCCGTAAACACGCCTAACACCATCATTACTTAGGAGACAACAAATTTATGCACGTTCAGGTATCTCATCAGTAGTTACTCACTAATAGGGACAAATGCTTTTGTGAAGAGGTTGCTCTTGCGCTGCTAAGCGCAACTGATTCACATCTAAAGGGATTACTTCATCAATAATCATCATCATCACTCATCAGGTGTCAGCGGTAGATATGGCAGAAAATCGTAAAGAGAAAACCTTATTGTTTTTATTCACATACACTGTACTTACGGTTCTTCGTCAGAGTTCTTCAGTGTACTTGCGGCTCTGCGTCAGCGTTGTTTAGTCTACTTACGGTTCTGTGTCAGAGTTATTCAGTGTACTTACGGTTCTGCGTCAGCGTTGATCAGTGTACTTACGGTTCTGCGTCAGCGTTGTTCAGTGTACTTGCTGTTCTGCGTCAGCGTTGTCAGTATACTTGCGATTCTGCATCAACATTGATCAGTGTACTAACGGTTCTGCGTCAGCGTTGTTAGTATACTTGCGGTTCTGCATCAGTGTTGATCAGTGTACTTACGGTTCTGCGTCAGCGTTATTAAATGTACTTATTGTTCTGCGTCAGCGTTGTTTAGTGTACTTACGGTTTTGCGTCAGAGTTGCTAAGAGTGTGTCTATAGCGGCAAGAATACCAGGTTCAAACCCCAGCCACAAGTGAACTTGCATCTGAATATCTCAGAAAGAATGGCAACCCACGGAACGCATTTATATCGCTTAGAAAGCCACAGCCAAAAAATGCAGCAATTTTCGCTGTGTCCTGTATACCAGAATAAGATATACTGCCAACAACATTGTAATGTAAATAAATGGAACTCACGTCCGCGCGTTAAATGGGTAATATTCACCGACCCGAAACTAGGAATTGACAATCGGTACATTGCACCAAATGTAAAATTCAGTGCGCACTACCGACATGAGTTTAAATTTATGTAAAGGGACTGGACTGTCCCATATGGTCCCTTTTCTTTTTTCGGTGCTGGTTTCTTATCATGGTATGCACACATGTTTTTAACTATAAACACGTATTGGGACAAGGTTTCGTTAGACCAAAAACAATACGAGATCGATGCAACAAACAACTACGTTCTTACCTCCCCCTATCTTATATTATTTCATACAATGTTCTGTTAAAAACAGTTCACGTGTATTTCTCATGTCCTCCCTTGCTCAAACAAGCATGAGAATCCTCATGCTTACTCACACAATACGTGTCTCTTGGGACAGCCAATAATATTTGTTCCGTCTCTCGGGTATTTTAAGCTGAAAGAAGGATTCAACTTTTCAAATATATTTATTGTAGAATGCCTTTATTTATCATTTCATTTTTTCTCTCTTTTTGCCGTCTTTCCCCCATTCTTCTCTATTACTCCCGTGCTAAGCAATAAATTTATCATAAAAAAGCAAACCTCCCCGTGTGTTTATTGGGTCCGAAAGGAGAGGATAGAATAGCAAAAATATGCATTTAGTAGGAGGCAACTAAGTATGTTGTAGTTGAAGTTCAAAGTCACATTCTCTATATGTTCAAAGTGACCAGAAAACCACGTTGAAGTCAGATGTGCTATTCCCAAAAGGTACATATATTGTAGACAAACTGTTAACCATGACACATCGCAATCTGTTCTCCGGACTACATCCTGCTAACATGAATTAGTTGGAGGAGAACGCAGAAGAAGAAGACAAATAAATAATATAAAAACAATTAAAGTTTATTTTGCATATATACAGACATATATACGTTGATGTTCCTCCTTCGCACGCGAAAATGAGCATGCCATGAAAAACAATAAATGTGATGAACAAGCAGAATAAAACAAAAACGTTTGTGATTGTCTAATTTGGTTTGTGAGTTCGTAGATGTCCGATGAGTCCGATTCGCGCTAGGAAAGTTCTGTTATGACGTGCAGATGGTGCCGAGCAGGAAGTTTACGGATTTGTCTTTCCTTTTGCATCGCTTGTAAATTTCCCGCATTGTTCTTTCTTTTTTCAAATTTAGTGATGGCAGCTTTGTTCTGGCTGTACCAAGCTGAGCAATCAAGGGCTGTAGTCTTCCAGGAGTTATGATCGATGCTGCAGTGCTTGAGAGAGGTTTTTTTAGGTGATCCTTGATGCGCTTTTTCTGTCCTTCGCTTGAAAGTTTATCATCGCACAGCTCCCCATAGAATAATCTCTTTGTCTGGCATACGGACGATGTGGCCAGTCCAGCGGAATTGGAACCTAGTCAGCAGAACATGAATGCTTTGCATACGGAACTTTTGAAGGATTTTAGTGTCTGGTACTCGATTCTGCCAACGTACTCCCATGAGGTTTCTTAGGACCAAAGGTGGAAAGAGTTAAGCTGTCGAGTGTGTCTCGCATAGACAGTCCAGGATGACGCAGCATAAAGTAGTGTTGGTAGAGCCACTGCGAGGAACACGTCCAACTTAGTTGTCAAAAAGAGACCAAGCCTGAACTTTTTGAAGTGTTTTCTTGTAGTTTTTACAGCTGAATAAAGATTGCATATATACAGATATATATACATACAGATATATATACATACAGACATATAGACATATATACATATATATATATATATATATATATATATATATATATATATATATAGATAGATAGATAGATAGATAGATAGATAGATAGATAGACAGACAGACAGACAGACAGACAGACAGACAGACAGACAGACAGACAGACAGACAGACAGACAGACAGACAGACACACAGACGGACGGACGGACGGACAGACAGACAGACAGACAGACAGACAGACAGACAGACAGACAGACAGACAGACAGACAGACAGACAGACAGACAGACAGACAGACAGACAGACAGACAGACAGACAGACAGACAGACAGACAGACAGACAGACAGACAGACAGACAGACAGACAGACAGACAGACAGACAGACAGACAGACAGACAGACAGACAGACAGACAGACAGACAGATAGATAGATAGATAGATAGATAGATAGATAGATAGATAGATAGATAGATAGATAGATAGATAGATAGATAGATAGATAGATAGATAGATAGATAGATAGATAGATAGATAGATAGACAGAAATATATACAGACATACATACATCATTATCAGGTGACATATTTTTTCCAGAGTGTAGTCTTCCCTATGGATCTCTGGAATTCTCCGCGGTCTTGAGCAAGCTGTCCTGCCTCTTCTAGTGGTATTCTCAGGCATTCCTGAATGTCTTTTGTCCAACGGCGTCTTAGGCGGCCTTTGTCCCTGTTGCCTTCTATCATCCCCACAGTAGCACTCTCTCCATGCCGTCGTGTCTCTTAATGTGACTGAAAAAAACTAGCTTTTTCTTTACATATTAACATAGAGACATATATATATACAGCCATATACAGAAATATATACAGATATATATAAAGACATATATACATACATATATACATACAGACATATGTACAGACATATGTGCATGTTTAACACATATGACACCAGCACAAGAGTACACAGGTACGTTAGCACAGTCAGTAAGATGTTTTGAATACACTTGTTCACATATAAGCACATACAAGTAGTCAGCCATAGTATACATGTTAGCGTGTACAGATAGGACAATGTTACATACACCTGAAGTGTAATGTGCCATCGTATCACACGTATATATATATATATATATACTTGTGTATAAACATAGTATGTGCCATCGTATCACACGTATATATATATATATATACTTGTGTATAAACATATCCCATGTATGAATTCTGTTCCTCTCAACAAAGCGACACGACACCTGCTGACAAGACGGCGGAAGCGGGTTTCGAACCCGCGACCTCTTAGTACAAAGCTAACGTAACCACTTGGCCAGGGAGACCCACACACCTTTTCCCCCCAGAATATCAGAATATAACCGCATAGCATATGTGCAATATTTACTATCTGAACAAAAATATACATACGTACACGACCCGTTTGTTGCATGGTTCATAACATTAGGAACAAGGAATACATACATTGTAACCAGCCATGTTTGTTGTAAGAGGCGACTGAGGCGGTTTGACGAGTAAGTTCCAATTCATGTTTAAGGAAACAAAAAGCCAAGCTGAGTTCAGTTGTGCTCCAGAGTCATTGGGTTCTATGGGCAACCTACAAACAGGTAAGCAGAAGGCGTTTGAGAGAGGCCACGGAATAGGTAGATATACATATATTATTACTGAATGATGTAACCTAGTAGGTAAACTCTGTCTTTCACATACATGGTATCCAACGTGGGACATGTAACCTCTTGGGGAGCCACTGAAATTGCCGGAGAAGCAAATTAGTGAAAATTTAAGGGGTGGGGGGTGTGGGTTGTAGTGCCAACACACCTGTCTGGAGGGGGAAAATGCGGTGTGCTGCCAACCAACCTGTCTACATGGGGGATGGGGTGTGCTGTCAACACACCTGTCTGGAGGGGGTTGGGTGTAGTACCAACACACCTGTCTGGAGGAGGGATTGGGTGTGATGCCAACACACCTGTCTGGAGGGGGTTGGCTGTAGTGTCATAAAACCTGTCTGGAGGGGTATGGGGTGTGCTGTCAACACACCTGTCTGGAGGGGGAAAATGCGGTGTGCTGCCAACAAACCTGTCTGCGTGGGGGATGGGGTGTAGTACCAACACACCTGTCTGGAGGGGAGATTGGGTGTGATGCGAACACACCTGTCTGGAGGGGGTTAGCTGTAGTGTCAACACACCTGTCTGGAGGGGGGATGGGGTGTGTTGTCAACACACCTGTCTGGAGGGGGGATTGGGTGTAGTGCCAACACACCTGTCTGGAGGGGGTTACATAAATGTTACCATGTTTTGGACAATATCTTCTTCTTCTGCTTTCATTCACACATTTCATCTACAGATTATCAGCACTGAGTCCAGAGATTAGAGTGGGCTGTGTCATGATTAATATCTTAACTGCGATATCTGCGCATGTAACTTCAGCGCGGCCTAAGGTCACTTTGACCCTTTAGGGGATAAGACAGCCTAATTCATCTCTCACATCTTGTTAGTCGCCTTGTAGCACATGTATGGCAAGTAACAGTCTCGCTGTTCTCTTACTTCCCTTTCAGACCCCAGAAACACTCGGGTACCGATATCTAATAATACATATGATATGATAATTAGGTTCAGGTACAATGGCATCACGGAAAAAGAATATTACTAAAAAAAGGTGATCATGAGAGAAATAAAGTTGAGAACCTCTCTTTAAAGCCAACACATACACAGATACAAACATGTACACGTAAACAATCTCAAACATACGTTTACACACATACAACCACACACTTGCACAGAGACTGAAATGGAAATCTCTCGTGAAAAAATACACTACTATAAACCCATATTGTCTTGATCGTCTATTTTCTCTCGTTCACTCTCTCTCTCTCTCTCTCTCACTCGCCCTCTCTATCACTCTTCTCAGATATAAACTAATATCTCCAATCACGTTATCTATTCTAAGCTCAATTTCCTGGTTACATTTACCTATTGATATACCTTCACAATCAACATTTTTATCAATCAACAATCAATAATCGGTCAATTATTTTGTCTCGTGTACATTCACATTATTTATTCACCACATCAGCATTACACCAACCACTGAAAATCACACATTGAATCCTTATCAATACTACAATTCCTCCTCCCCTCAAATTTCTCCCATACACATTGTCTTTCAAACCTACATCCCACTCTCTCTTTCTCTGTGTGTGTGTATCTGTGGACTGGTCAGTTTCAGCCTTCATAACTTCCTTACTCTAATTCTTTGTATCCGTGTAGCTTTTCTTCTCCTGTTCTGTTGTTCAGCAGAAATACAAAGCACGAACACGATATGCTCCATTGTTCAATTCCTTCAATTCTAATTGACGCTGTAACCATGGCAACGTTTCCGTGATTGAGGCCCGTAAAATTTATTATTACCATTAATATTGCAATTTATTTTGGGGCAGAGAGCTTCGATCTGGCTTTTGTGTGCGACCAGAATCATAGGCATAAATCTAAACGTTCTGGAAGGAGAGTGAGGGTGTGTATTTTTTTGTGGGTGAGGGAGGGTTAGTGAAGAGGTCAGTTTACAGGGAAAGTGTAAGCCGTCTGGATAGGGCAGCGGTGGAAATATTTTGTGTTTCCGGTAGGGGGTCAGAATTGATCGTGGGGGCATCTGGTTGAAATAATAATATAGTTTGGGTCCGAATAGAAAGGAATCGATCGGTTTTGAAAATAAAGCGGTCAAGTGAAAAGAGGTCGAAATAATGAGTGGCCAGAAACAGGTTCATTTCCTTGTCATAGACAACCTCGTCTGTATAATGGAATCCCCTCTGACCGGCACCTTCTGTTTGCTGTCCATAGAAGCTGTTCCACTCCCCTGAGGAATAATCTCCACTTGTGTTACATAACAGAAACATGGTCCATCACAATAAAGAAAGCATCTCTGTTTGTTCCTTTATTTTATTGCATTATATACAAATTTTTTCTTTCTTTCCAGTATTCTTGTTCTAAACTGATAACAAAAAAGCAAACATTTGTTCCCTTGAAATCCTCTGAAAATGTTACTCATAGACATAAATATCTAACGGCTTTTTTATTCAATGGATTTATCATATACGCAAGAAAACAAAGGATAGGCTTTTTTGATTTCCTCAAAGCTTAATTCCCTGATCGACATAACCAACATAAACATCGAATATAACAGATCAAATCTACAATTGCTGGAACCATTTGGAAGAAATCATTTTGCTATTATTTTAAATTAACACGCTTCTCTTATCAAATTAACTTGTTGCATATTTATTCAATATCTCATTAATATATAATACTGAGCATAATTACATCTTAAATATCTCATTAATTCATTGTATCTTCATTATCTCATTAATTTAGAATTCATTGTATCTTCATTATCTCATTAATCTAGCATTCATTGTATCTTCATTATCTCATTAATCTAGCATTCATTGTATCTTCATTATCTCATTAATCTAGCATTCATTGTATCTTCATTATCTCATTAATCTAGCATTCATTGTATCTTCATTATCTCATTAATCTAGCATTAATTGTATCTTCATTATCTCATTAATCTAGCATTCATTGTATCTTCATTATCTCATTAATCTAGCATTCATTGTATCTTCATTATCTCATTAATCTAGCATTCATTGTATCTTCATTATCTCATTAATCTAGCATTCATTGTATCTTCATTATCTCATTAATCTAGCATTCATTGTATCTTCATTATCTCATTAATCTAGCATTCATTGTATCTTCATTATCTCATTAATCTAGGATTCATTGTATTTTCCTTATCTCATTAATCTAGAATTCATTGTATCTTCATTATCTCATTAATCTAGCATTCATTGTATCTTCATTATCTCATTAATCTAGAATTCATTGTATCTTCATTATTTCATTAATCTAGAATTCACTGTATCTTCATTATCTCATTAATCTAGAATTAATTGTATTTTCATTATCTCATTAATCAAGTAGTCATTGTATCTTCATTATCTCGTTAATCTAGGAGGCATTGTATCTTCATTATCTCGTTAATCTAGGAGGCATTGTATCTTCATTATCTCGTTAAACTAGGAGTCATTGTAACTTCATTATCTCGTTAATCTAGGAGTCATTGTATCTTCATTATCTCGTTAATCTAGAAGTCATTGTTTTTTTCTTCTTCTTCCCGCCGTGTGTTCGCTCTCTGATACACAAAACGAAAGTTCGTATGATTCCCACCGAGGAGCGTGATGTACGTTGTGCTACTAGTTTACAGCATATCTGCGTTATTTGCACATCGGAAAGCCCAGCACATCCGTTTTTGTGATACCTTTAATTCTGGCAGTGTGTTCCCTAGTCTGTGATAGCCTTCCTATCTGTCTCCAGGCGATGGATGTGTATCGACTCTACGCCGTGACCGTTTTCCACCCACTGTGCCCTCGAACGTCATAGGACAAAACATCTCCATGAGTGAAGTCTCTGTGGAGTCAGTAGTCAGGAATTTAGATTTAGGCTTGGGTCGACTACGTTAATCTCACACGAGGTGTACCAGTGCCAGTGAGTTAGTCTCGCGTAATTAGACGTAATGTGTCTGTGCCTATCGTGTACTGAACATTTTCTCCTAGCGAGAATTATTCCGGTATAGAAAAGCATCGACGATAGAGTTTGGCCCGCTTTTGTTCGCCCTCTTAGCCGAGGTGTCATTTACAGACATCGTGAACCCTTCGTCCAAGTCTAGGTCTCTGCACATTTTCTTAGGAGAACCGGGGATGAGAAACTTGTTCTCGAGATAATAAATCCTTTTTTGCCTGTTTCCTTTCAAAGTTTTCCCGACCCGCTCGCACCTACTGCTGCCCTATGACGTTGTGCTGCCTTTTCATTGTACTCAATACGTTGTATTTGTCACTCTCACCATTTGTCTTGACATCTACCCATTTCGTGACAATTGTATTGGCCTCCAATGCTCGAGCTGGACTGTCTTGCGTCACGGTGTGTCAACAGTGACAATGTATGTGTTGGCACATATGTGTCAGAGATATTGTTTGTCTGTGTTCAGTCAATTCTCATTTCATCTGTAGCATCCACATTAACGGACATGATCCCAAAGGTGTTGGCCAGAAGCAGCACGACCGCTATACATATGTTTCTAGAATGATGGCCCGTTCCCATCTCTTTTCCATAGATACATTGACAATGGTATAGGTATCACCGACATGTCCGAAGTGGAATTGTCTCGTTTCATCAACTTCATCGGCAGTTTCAACCCTGCTATTCAATTTATATCTAATATCTCCACTACTTCTGTCAACTTCCTTGACATCATTGTCACCATTCATTCCCCTTATCTTAGCACATCCGTTTACTATAAACCTACTGATGCACATGGCTTTCTGCTCTACACTTCTTCTCATCCTCCTGCTTGTCGCAACTCTCTACCGTACTCCCAGCTTCTTCGCCTGCGTCGCTTACGTAGCGATTACAACGATTTTCTCGACAGGTCCTCTGAGATGATTGAGTTTTTACCGTAGACGATCTTTCGCTGACAGCATTCTTTCATCCGCTTGGCTCCGTGCGCGCCATTTGTCTTGCCTCGATACCTTGACTAACTCTCAGGGTTCTTCCTCCTCCTCTGATAGGGTTAAACTTGTTCTTACCCTTCATCCACATAACTCTTCTGTTCGACGCATCATGCTCAAACATTATTCTCTTCTCCAGTCTGATCCTGACACCCGTGATGCTTTCCATGACTTACCTCTGGTGGTTTATAGGCGTGATAGAAATTTGAGGGACATCTTGGTTCATAGCCACCTTAAGTCCTCTGTTCCTGACCATTTTGGCACTGTTCGTTGCTCACGTGTCCGTTGCTTTACATGTCCTTATGTGGTTCAGATGCGCTCCATTTAATTTCCCAATGCCACTTTCTCCATCGATGAGGCCTTTACATGTGAATCCCGTAATGTTATTTACGTGATCATATGTAAACGCTGTGGCAAACAGTACATCGGGGAAACCGACCTACGTTTGAGCGATCGCTTTGTAACCATCTTCATGCCATCAAGCATAGAACCCCCACTCCTGTGGCCACACACTTCAACGGCGAAGGTCATCATGGTGCGGTGGATATTCAGGTCACCGTCATCAGATCTTGCACCACCGATGATAGATCTAGGTAACCTTCTAGAAAATCGTCTCATTTTTTAATTGGTTACACTCAAGCCTTTTGGACTCAATTCACACCACTCTTATGTCTAGTACTGGGTTGGTGTGGTCTTTGTCTTTATTCTTTTTGTTCCGTCATTTACTCAACATTTTCTTCGTTTCGTTTCCACAAAAGTTTTCGTACTTCGAAAGTTTTGATGTACTTTCTGACCTTCCAGCATATCATTTCCATATTTCCGTTGGACTTTGTGATAATTTTTCCATTCGTCGTATTTTGATGTTTTGTTTGTGTCTTGATAAAGAGCTTTTGGTTGAAACGTTGAATGTGATTTGTGTATTGTAATTTTTATGATTTCTTGTGTGCTCATCATTGCCCATCATTACCCACTAGTTTTAGATATAGTCTGTGGTGTCCCATTGAAACGAAATATAAACCTGTGTTTTACGTAAGTCTAATTGTTTCTAGAATGCACCATGACGAGGTATTTTTGGGATCCTGGTTATCTGTTAACCCTGGATATGTCTATAGGTTACCCTTAGGACCCCATTGTTTCTTCAATTTCTCATTAACCTAGGCGTCATTTTTCTTCACTTTCTCATGAATCTAGGTAGAACTATTTCTTCAACTTCTCATGAATCTAGGCAGCGCTATTTCTTCAACTTCTTATGAATCTAGGCAGCACTATTTCTTCAACTTCTCATGAATCTAGGCAGCACTATTTCTTCAATTTCTCATGAATCCAGGCAACAGTATTTCTTCAATTTCTCATGAATCCAGGCAGCACTATTTCTTCAATTTCTCATGAATTCAGGCAGCACTATTTCTTCACTTTCTAATGAATCCAGGCAGCGCTATATCTTCATTTTCTCATGAATCTAGGCAGCACTATTTCTTCAATTTCTAATGAATCCAGGCAGCGCTATATCTTCAATTTCTCATGAATCCAGGCAGCACTATTTCTTCAATTTCTCATGAATCCAGGCACCGCTATTTCTTAAACTTCTCATGAATCCAGGCAGCACTATTTGTTCAACTTCTCATGAATCTAGGCAGCACTATTTCTTCAACTACTCATGAATCTAGGCGGCACTATTTCTTCAACATCTCATGAATCCAGGCAGCACTATTTCTTCAACTTCTCATGAATCTAGGCATCACTATTTCTTCAACTTTTCATGAATCTAGGATTCACTTTTTCCACTCTTTAATTAATGGAGACTTCACTGTTTCTTCAATATCTCATTCTTCTTCTTTAGCATTTTTTTTCAAACTCTTAAATTATCAGGATTTAGTCCCAATAAAGGAATGTGTTGTGTAATCATTTAGAAATTTGATTTTCTGCGCTATCTGCGCCTTTATACCTGACACATCCACCTTCGCGTGGCTCCTGGGTCCCTTTGACCATTATGAGTTAGACATCCAATTCCACCCTGCAAAATTAAGTTGTCGTCGCAAAATTAAGTTGTCGACATGTATGTGAGGTAAACAGTGTTGCTATTCTTTGCTCCATTTTCATGTCTCAGCAATACTAGGTTGAAAATCTCATCAATCTATTCATCAGTGTTTCTTCTATACCTCATTAATCTAGGCATGAGTGTTTCATTTTTCTCTTATTAATCTAGGCATCAGTGTTTCATTTATATCTCATTAATCTAGGCATCAGTGTTTCATTTTTCTCTTATTAATTTAGGCATCAGTGTTTCATTTATATCTCATTAATCTAGGCATCAATGTCTCATTAATATCTCATTAATCTAGGCATCAGTGTTTCATTTATATCTCATTAATCTAGGCATCAATGTTTCATTTTTCTCTTATTAATCTAGGCATCAGTGTATCATTTATTTCTCATTAATCTAGACATCAGTGTTTCATTTATATCTCTTTAATCTAGGTATGAGAAATCCTGAGATATGCAGATGACACTGTTCTTTTAGCAGAAAGTGAACATGAACTACAAAAACTAATAGATCAAACCAATAAATCAAGTAAATAATATGGACTTAATATAAACATCCCAATAATAAAAACCATGATAATCAGCAAAGTCATATTCAAGTCACAGAATGTGCTAAACATATAAATACATGTAGAGAAGCTACAACAAGTACAACATTATCAATATTTTGGACACATAGTCACAATTGTTGGCATATGTGAAACAGAAGTTAAAAGGAGAATATGAATGGCTAAAAGTACTTTCAATGACATGAGGAAATTATTAACATTTAAGCATATTACAAACAAGCTAAAAATAAGAACTGTAAAATGCAACATTTATTCCATATTAATGTGTGGCTCTGAAACATGGACAATAAAGAAACAACTAAAAGACAGAGTTTATGCCTTCGAGATGTGGATACATAGAAGAATAGGGAGACATCAAGGAAAGAGAAGAAAATCAAAATAGAGGTTCTAACACCACTTAATATGAAGAAAGAATTACTAAAGGAAATAATGATCAAGTAAAGGAAATAGTTTGTACACATTAAAAGACGTTACACCCTGTTAAAGACCTTACTTGATGGTAAGGTCGAAAGGAGGTGAGCAAAAGGTAGGCAGAGATACAAGAGGAAGAGTATTATTACAAGATGAGCAGATTACAGTCTAGCAGAGTGCACCGCCGAAACAAGAGACAGAAGATGTTGGAGGTTTGTTGCCTACAACCTTAGGCATGAAGACGGCACTTGATGATGATTAAGTTAGGCATACATATTTACTCTAATATTTCATTATTCTAGGAATCGCTCTTTCTTCTATATCTCACCAATCAAGGCATCAGTGTTTCTTAAATATCTCATTAATCTAGGCACCCATGCTTGTTCAATATTTTATTAATTTAGACATCATTGATACATTAATATCTCATTACTCTATCAAATATATTTCGGTTCTGTTGTGAACGCGTACCCCCTTTTTTAAATTTCATATGACTACTTCCCTTGGTAATGTTTGAAAATTTATGTTTATCTTTTATTAATTTTAATATTAATATATTTAGGGTTATGGTTAGCTATGTAAAACAAAACCAATCCTAATTCAACCCTATGCC
The DNA here is from genome assembly GCA_034231615.1 of Meghimatium bilineatum. NCBI lineage: Eukaryota > Metazoa > Mollusca > Gastropoda > Stylommatophora > Philomycidae > Meghimatium > Meghimatium bilineatum. Next base: position 46,651,185 of record CM067316.1, read on the forward strand.
TACCCATACAAATATTAAAAGCTAAATTAAAAATTGATAAATATTAATTGGCAAACATTACCAACGGAAATAATCTAATTAATAATTACATCAGGGGAAACGCGTTCCAAACCAGAACCTATATGTCTTCCGTATCTCTTTAATCTATGAACATCCTAATGATACCTAATGTCTATTTGTTGTTCGTATTGAATTCACACATCCATACGAGCTGTGCAAATCATAATCAGTCAACATTTATCACAGCAGATGTTGTTTTTTTTATACGTGATTAGATGTCTCATTACAAAACACCTTGTACATACACATAGATTACACAGAGAATAAGATTTTTTTAAATATAGGATAATATAGAAAATCGCTTACAATTGGTCTCTTTACGTTCTGAAATGAGCCTCTGGAGATATTTCCCATTCCATATTAGGGAATAAGAGCTTCATTGCTCATCATTTCTATGAATCAAAATAAAGTCTGTAAAAACTCATCGTCCACTAGCATATCCTGGACAAAATGTAACAGTCTTTAGAAACTCATGCAGATTTTGAGCCAATTTTTACTGCTCCTGTGAGTGTGCTGTGTCTTTTATATCTTGTGTCGATCTTCTTCGCTGTCTGCCTATGTTTCGTTTGCCTGGCATCATTCCTCCAATATAAAATATGCTATTCTGCACGTTATTTGATATAGCAATCATAGTGTAATTTTCTAGAGAGAACCTTGTTGTTTAGATACTTTCCTTTTACTTTCAATTGTCTTAGAATTTATTAACTGTTTATCTTTTTGGTCCATAACATTCTGCAAAATCCTCTATAATATTTGGCTTCAAATGATATTTTGTTACTCACATTACTGGTGATTGTCCAAGATTCACATCCATATGTTGCAACTTGTAGTATGCAGTCTCTAAGAAGAGTTAACTTTTTTATTTGGTTGCAACCCAAACATGTTTTCATGTGTCAGTTTATTTCATGCAATGGTCAACCTTCATCTAACTTTTTTGTAAAAACTCAAGTAAGGACAAAAGTCTGAAATATTCTTGTGACTATTCAACTAAAATCTATCAGTTACAATTGCACAATCTCAGTGCCGGATTTACTTTTAAGCTAAACAAGATATAGCTTAGGGCCCCCATATTGTTTATTATAAAAAATTATTATTTTTATTTCACTATCTATATATTCTTAATCGTTAAAGGGCCCCATATCTCAAATAGCGTAGGGCCCAATATCTCAAATAGCTTAGGTCTCTATAAAGTCTAAATCCGGCCCCGCACAAGCTATCAGTTATAATAGAACCACACGGACAGAAAGCTAAATAGTCTATCATAGAGACACTGTCAAAGTTCCAATTCGTTCAGTTGAACACTTCATAATATATTTTTTTCCCAATTTACCCTTCCTTTGACAAGTTTTGGTTCCTCTCAAAACTACATGTCTCAGATTTGGCAATAATTACAATCATGTAATCTGACTCAGTTTTAACAATGAGGACAAATATTTCACATTAAAAAAATCATAAATTAGAAATGTGTTTGTACCTATAATAATCACACGGAAATTAAGAGGTAAACACACTGGCAAGGAAAGCAGAAACAAATTGCTAAAATGAAAACAGCTCCACATATAATGAAATATAGATGGCAATAAAACACAGAAACAGCGAGAAAAAAGGCTAAATAAACATCCAGAAAATGATCATAGATGGGTACTAATCACTATCAAGACAATAATAGGTTACAATCTTCTGACTTCGAACTGGCTACTGTAGACTCAATTATCACATGTACTATTGTCTATTGTCTTTCCCCAGATGAATTATTGTTGACCGCATTCACACTTGCCGTTAAGCGTAGGGGTGGGAGCTAAAGCTGTCGTTTCAAGGCCAGATTGTCGCCGAGGGTGCATTTAGTCCATGTTTGTACAAGGCTATTTTGATGTTTTCTTTCCACCGTTTTCTTGGTCTACCTTTGGCTTTACGCCCGGATATTCTTGTATTATATGCTCTTATGGTATTTCGTTTGGCTTCATTCTCATAAGGTGACCGAACCATTTTACTTGATGTCTCTCAATATGTTTGATTCATGATATTATACCAACTCTTTACCTAATTTCTTCATTTCTTATTTTATCTAGTTAGGTAACCATTACAGCTTTTCTCAGACACTTCATTTCACATGCACAATCTGTTGAAACTTGGTTAAACCGACATCAGAAGAAAACTAACTCACAATAGAACATGGGCTCTACGACAACCGTAGATATGGAAGAGTAGAGCATAGACTGGGACCTACTGCAACCTACCTGAAGAATGACACTATGGCAATGTGATAAGTCTACGACAGATTACCACCTTTAAAACAGACATCAAAAAATGTTCGAATTAGCAGAAGCTGTATACAAAATACAATGTTAACTTATATTCATAAGTTTATTTTTCCTTGATAGAAAAACATTATGTCCACGTTCTTTGATTTGAGTGAAAGCTGTTAAAAAAAAATTAATACGTGCTCACATGCTAGTAATAATTAGCTTAGTTGAAGATGTCGACAGAGCCAGCATAGAAAGGGATTCATGAAAATATGCGCAGAATGAAATTATCAAAATTGCGAAAATCGACATCACACGACCTTTGAACGCAATGCAGTTTAATGGGTCTTATTTGCTGGAATGTAAAGATTTCATTTAGGAAAAAGAACGAGCGGCAAAGTAATTAAATTAGCAACAAAATCTTAACAAAGCTCAAGAAAAATATGCACCCAGATGCACTATAATTTGTCCCTGTGACTCTAACATTATAGAAAATAAATGTTTCACTACTCTTTGTGTAATTCGACATCAAAATAATTTCTTTCCTTGACTAAACAGAAAATCGAGAAGAATTTTTCGAAGAATATTCAGCTTATAGTCAAACGTTAATGTCAGTAGGTTCTCCATTCTATATGTACTTTTAAAATATTCAGAGCTGCCGCGGGAGCTACGGATATACACGTCAGATGCATAAACTATGTAGTCGTTACTTGAATCTGAAATCTTAAAAACAGAGACGTTTATAGCATTTTTTAGAAGGTTCTTTATTAAATAGGAAATTCTTTAAGAAAAAAAAAAGTGGCTTGAGTCTTGTCATTGTACAGTGTGACGATAGCGTGACTGTGATTGTACAGTGTGAAGATAACGTGACTGTGATTGTACAGTGTACAGATAGCATGACTGTAGTTGTACAGTGTGAAGATAGCTTGACTGTGATTGTAGAGTGTGACGATAGCGTGACTGTGATTGTACAGTGTGAAGATAGCTTGACTATGATTGTACAGTGTGAAGATAGCTTGACTGTTATTGTACAGTGTGGAGATAGCTTGACTGTGATTGTACAGTGGGAAGATAGCTTGACTGTGATTGTACAGTGTACAGATAGCATGACTGTAGTTGTATAGTGTGAAGATAGCTTGACTGTGATTGTAGAGTGTGAAGATAGCTTGACTGTGATTGTAGAGTGTGAAGATAGCGTTACTGTGATTGTACAGTGTGAAGATAGCTTGACTGTGATTGTACAGTGTGAAGATAACGTGACTGTGATTGTACAGTGTACAGATAGCATGACTGTAGTTGTACAGTGTGATGATAGCTTGACTATGATTGTAGAGTGTGACGATAGCGTGACTGTGATTGTACAGTGTGAAGATAGCTTGACTATGATTGTACAGTGTGAAGATAGCTTGACTGTTATTGTACAGTGTGAAGATAGCTTGACAGTGATTGTACAGTGTGAAGATAGCTTGACTGTGATTGTACAGTGTACAGATAGCATGACTGTAGTTGTATAGTGTGAATATAGCTTGACTGTGATTGTAGAGTGTGAAGATAGCGTGACTGTGATTGTACAGTGTGAAGATAGAGTTGCTGTGATTGTACAGTGTGAAGATAGCTTGACTGTGATTGTAGAGTGTGAAGATAGCGTTACTGTGATTGTACAGTGTGAAGATAGCTTGACTGTGATTGTACAGTGTGAAGATAACGTGATTGTACAGTGTACAGATAGCATGACTGTAGTTGTACAGTGTGAAGATAGCTTGACTGTGATTGTACAGTATGAAGATAGCTTGACTGTGATTGTACAGTGTACAGATAGCATGACTGTAGTTGTACAGTGGGAAGATAGCTTGACTGTGATTGTAGAGTGTGAAGATAGCGTGACTGTGATTGTACAGTGTGAAGATAGAGTTGCTGTGATTGTACAGTGTGAAGATAGCTTGACTGTGATTGTAGAGTGTGAAGATAGCGTTACTGTGATTGTACAGTGTGAAGATAGCTTGACTGTGATTGTACAGTGTGAAGATAGCTTGACTGTGATTGTACAGTGTGAAGATAGCTTGACTGTGATTGTACAGTGTGAAGATAGCACGAATAGGTCCAGTTATAACTAGCACCTTCTATGTGGAAGGATTTATCTTACTACATTGCATACGATAAAACAACGTAATCTATCTTCTTGATATCAAAGATTACTCTGGTGAACATTTCTTTTACAAAACAAACGCGAAACACGAGAACAAGTTCAACTAATGCAGGTTGGTAGATACGACTTCGCTAAGCGGTTATCTTTAGAAAATCTGCTAATATTCTTCTTCTTCTATGTTCGTTCTCAAACTCCTGCAGATTAGCAGGATGTAGTCCGGAGAAAGGAATGCGTTGTGTCATGGTTTACAGCATTGCTGCGATATCTGCGCCTTTCGGCCTGACACATCCAACTTCAGCATGGCTTTGGGTCACTGACACTATATGGGATGGGACAGCCAATATGAAGATTTATTATCTATTTAACTGATAAGATGAGGGTTTCTCTCTTTATTTAACTGATAAGATGATGGTTTTACTCTCTATTTATCTGAATAGATGAAAGTTTTACTCCATGTTTACCTGATAAGATGAAGATTATATTCTCTTTTTAATTACTAAGATAGTAGTTGGACTTTTTCCTTTTAATTGTTTAATAATACTAAATATTATGTTTTGATTTCCTTAAGGGGATACCGTCGAATCATTCCCCCATCACCCATATGCGGAATAATCTGAAGGTTGAACAAATGCACTTGTGAGCGCAACATCTCACATGTTTACACTTGCGATCTATATGCATGACATTTGAAAGGACAATCATAGGTATGAGCTCCTGCAGTTTGGGCACCTATGATTTGAACACTGCGATTTCAAAACATCAATTTCGACACCAGAGATTTGAACATCTAAGATTTTGGACACCTGCGATTTGAACACATCAATTTTAACACATGCGATTTGAGGAACACATGCTATTTAACACATCAATTTTAACACCTGAGGTTTGAGAATATAAGTTTCCAAAACGTGAGGTTTGAACATCAGAGATCTGAGTAAAGGTATTGTGCCCAACTATTTGAAATTTGATCACTGAAAGTTTAAATGAACGAGGATTAAGCATCTAAGGTTTAAATAAACAAGGTTTGGGCATTTAAGGTTTGAATGTCCTAGATTTAAGCATCTAAGGTTTGAATGTCCTAGATTTAAGCATCTAAGGTTTGAATGTCCTAGATTTAAGCATCTAATGTTTGAATGTCCTATATTTAAGCATCTAAGGTTTGAATGTCCTAGATTTAAGCATCTAAGATTTGAATGTCCTAGATTTAAGCATGTAAGGTTTGAATGTCCTAGATTTAAGCATCTAAGGTTTGAATGTCCTAGATTTAAGCATGTAAGGTTTGAATGTCCTAGATTTAAGCATCTAAGGTTTGAATGTCCTAGATTTAAGCATCTAAGGTTTGAATGTCCTAGATTTAAGCATCTAAGGTTTGAATGTCCTATATTTAAGCATCTAAGGTTTGAATGTCCTAGATTTAAGCATCTAAGATTTGAATGTCCTAGATTTAAGCATCTAAGGTTTGAATGTCCTAGATTTAAGCATCTAAGGTTTGAATGTCCTAGATTTAAGCATCTAAGGTTTGAATGTCCTAGATTTAAGCATCTAAGGTTTGAATGTCCTAGATTTAAGCATCTAATGTTTGAATGTCCTATATTTAAGCATCTAAGGTTTGAATGTCCTAGATTTAAGCATCTAAGATTTGAATGTCCTAGATTTAAGCATGTAAGGTTTGAATGTCCTAGATTTAAGCATCTAAGGTTTGAATGTCCTAGATTTAAGCATGTAAGGTTTGAATGTCCTAGATTTAAGCATCTAAGGTTTGAATGTCCTAGATTTAAGCATCTAAGGTTTGAATGTCCTAGATTTAAGAATCTAAGGTTTGAATGTCCTATATTTAAGCATCTAAGGTTTGAATGTCCTAGATTTAAGCATCTAAGATTTGAATGTCCTAGATTTAAGCATGTAAGGTTTGAATGTCCTAGATTTAAGCATCTAAGGTTTGAATGTCCTAGATTTAAGCATCTAAGGTTTGAATGTCCTAGATTTAAGCATCTAAGGTTTGAATGTCCTAGATTTAAGCATCTAAGGTTTGAATGTCCTAGATTTAAGCATCTAAGGTTTGAATGCCCGAGATCTAAGCATCTAAGGTTTGAATATCCAAGATTTAAGCATCTAAGGTTTGAATAAACTATGTTTGAGCATTTGTTCAATGAAATATAATGATGTCAGTTCTCAAATATTTAAAATATTCCTATGATCTCTAAACGGATCCATGTCCCTCCCCTCCTCCAATAGCCAATGTTGTCTTTATTGTTCCCCAGGTGGCTTCCAATGGTGTCTTCGTTGTTCTCTATGTGGCTTCCACTGGTGTCTTCGTTGTTCTCCATGTGGCTTCCACTGGTACCTTCATTGTTCCCCGGTGGCTTTCAAGAAGTACATATGTATATTTCTGTGAACATCTGACTTATATAATGTATACATAAAACGGGATGAATCGTCAGTGTCTTACAACAACTTCACGCACTAGACATATTCTGTGATGTGCTGGGGATTTTCTCAATCTGTTATTGGCAACATTCCTTAAATATTTCCTCCCCAAAATGTATAGAATATATGCTTAAATGATAGTAGACGCACTCGAATGATAGCATGTGCCCTCTAATGACAGTATGTGTCCTCCAATGATAGTATGTGTCCTCCAATGACAGTATGTGTCCTCCAATGACAGTATGTGTCCTCCAATGATAGTATGTGTCCTCCAATGACAGTATGTGTCCTCCAATGATAGTATGTGTCCTCCAATGATAGTATGTGTCCTCGAATGATAGTATGTGTCCTCGAATGATAGTATGTGTCCTCCAATGATATTATGTGTCCTCGAATGATAGTATGTGTCCTCCAATGATATTATGTGTCCTCGAATGGTAGTATGTGCACTCGGATGATAGTGCCATCACTCGAATGATAATATGTATCCTCGAATGATAGTGTCATTCCTCGAATGATATTATGTATCCTCGAATGATAGTATGTGTCCTCAAATGATAGTATGTATCCTCGAATGATAGTATGTGTCCTCGAATGATAGTGTCATCCCTCGAATGATAGTATGGGCACTCCAATTATAGTATGTGTCCTCGAATGATAGTATGTGTCCTCAAATGATAGTATGTATCCTCGAATGATAGTGTCATCCCTCGAATGATAGTATGGGTACTCCAATTATAGTGTGTGTCCTCGAATGATAGTATGTATCCTCGAATGATAGTGTCATCCCTCGAATGATAGTATGGGCACTCTAATTATAGTATGTGTCCTCGAATGATAGTATGTGTCCTCAAATGATAGTATGTATCATCGAATGATAGTGTCATCCCTCGAATGATAGTATGGGTACTCCAATTATAGTGTGTGTCCTCGAATTATAGTATGTGTCCTCGAATGATAGTATGTGTCCTTCAATGATACTATGTGTCCTCGAATGATAGTATGTGCACTCCAATGATAGTGTGTGTCATCGAATGATAGTATGTGTCCTCAAATGATAGTATGTATCATCGAATGATAGTGTCATCCCTCGAATGATAGTATGGGTACTCCAATTATAGTGTGTGTCCTCGAATTATAGTATGTGTCCTCGAATGATAGTATGTGTCCTTCAATGATACTATGTGTCCTCGAATGATAGTATGTGCACTCCAATGATAGTGTGTGTCATCGAATGATAGTATGTGCTCTCGAATGGTAGTACGTGCACTCGGATGATAGTATGTGCACTCGGATGATAATATATGCAATCGAATTATAGATGTGTACTAGACTTAAAAGGATAACTTAGAGTCACTAAATAATATCAGAGTTAATCTACATATTTTCATGGATGGTTTGCAGCAGAGAACTACGATCACATCCATTAAACACTCTTCCTAACATCCAAATAACTATTTTTTTTCCTTTTAATTTTTAGGTCGAAGCCAGAATCTTTGCAACGCAAACTCTAGATTGCAGTCAAAATACAAGGTACATACGATCACTTCAAAATGTGAGAAGAAAAAAAAAAGAACAGAACTACGTTTAGCCATGGCAAGTGCATCTTCTCTACATATTTAAACAGTTCTTTCCATTTGCTCAAACACTTCATCCTGGTTCCCGTCTTCCATTTCCGTGGATTCCAAGTTTGTTTTTTAGCTTTCAGGAAAGACAACCAACTATAATAGCGGTCTTGACCGGTCGACCACTTCCCCGGCTGCGTGTGCCAAGGGAGGCTATCAGAGTTAAATAACTACCCCCTTGAAAACCGCTAAATGATGGAAAGTAAAGACCGGGCCTCCAGAAAACTATGAATTTTTACCGTAAAAACTCTCAGATAGCCATGTTTATTTATGATTTATTCCAGCACTCTCGCGTTTTTCAAAGGCTTAGATCTAGATGAACTGTCTCAGTTTGAATATGGGAAACCCAATTTTGAATTATGATTTTCATTTCGTTTTTTAGTTGCCTTTCTTATTTCACGAAAATCTTAAACACAGAGTAAAACAGGTTCTTAACTTGGACATTCAGTCTCGAAATAAAGAAGTTATTCAGCCAGGATTTTTGTTCCCGCCTGGCACATAAGTTATGTCACGCCATATTCTTATTAACTCTCTATGCCATCACAATTTTGTACAAATGTTTGATCTTGACAAAAATACACGAGCTAGAAAGAGAGAGAGAGAGGGAGGAAAGAGAGAGGAGAAATAGAGAGGAGAGAGAGAGGAGAGAGATAGGAGATAGAGAGCGCGAGAGAGAGATAGCGAGAGGAGAGAGAGGAGAGAGATAGAGAGCGAGAGAGATATAGAGATAGCAAGAGGAGAGAGGAGATATAGAGAAAGTAGAGAGAGGAGAGAAAGAGCGAGACAGAGAGGAGAGATAGAGAGGAGAGATGGGAGAGAGGAGAGGAGAGAGGGCGAGACAGAGAGGAGAGATAGAGAGGAGAGATGGGAGACAGCGAGAGAGAGGAGAGAGAGAAAGAGAGAGAGGCGAGAGAGAGAAAAACGTATGAAAAGATACTTAGAAGAGAGATTATATCAATGTTTTATCTACACTATATATCAAACTTAAAAATACAGTAAAGTGTTTGAATATAAATAGTTCAGTAGTAAGTGCACTGGCTTCCTAGTTAGATGATCTAAGGATCGATTTCCAGCTCAAATAAAAAAAATATGAAAACAAAATTAATGGGCCCTAGGTCAGGCAGGAATAAAGAAATTGCTACGAGATGCTCTGTGAAAGTAAACTCGGCAGACGTGATGCCGAGGGCCTTATGACCATTTATTTGTACTTTTGTGTTGAAGTAGCTCTTTTCCTCCACGGATGTGAGATCACTTTGGTTTTATCAGAGTTTTTATTCATCAATATCAACTTATTTTTTAATCTAAATTACTCTGCTATAACAATTACTTCTTTTTTTCTTCTCGTTTTCACTTAGACATATCTATACAGCAATTTTTTGTCCTGCAGACATGTCAACTAGTCGGGTTGCATAATGCCGTGGTAGCTGGCGTGCCTCTCTACTTGGTATCTCTGACTTTAGCACATGTGCTTGCTTGTGTAGGACCATGGACCTGCTCGGTATTAGGTTGTCCCGACCAATCTAAGTTTACAGCCTGTGTTGGCTGGGCTTAAACCCCCATCTCCACTTCAAGGAGTTGGCCTCGATGAGGGCTCATTTTATCTAAATAATTCAACTATATCAAATCTATTTTATCTAAATAATTCAACTATATCAAATCTATTTTACCTTAGGAATTCAGCAATATCAGCAAATTTTTATCTAAATAATTTAGCTATACCAACATATTCTCGTCTAAATAGTTCAGTTGTACTAAGTCTATAGAAATATCTTCAAATTATCTTTGTTATCAAAAGCATCTCACTGTATGATCTATGCAATGGAGTACCATCAATATATATATATATATATATATATATATATATGCGAAGTGGAGTTATACAATTTATAACAAAAACATTCTTCTTTATAGACGTAACGCGTCAAGAATTCAGGGCACCCACTATGCTTAATTATATCACCAAATCATCAACAGTCAAAAATTCAGGGCACCCACTATGCTTAATTATGTCACAAAATCATCAACAGTGAAGAATTCAGAGCACCTACCCCTGCTTAATTATGTCACAAAATAATCAAAAATCAAGAATTCAGAGCACCCACCCCAGCGCCATTTTTATGTCAAAAAATCATTAAACCCCTACAGTTTCTCCCCACCCCTCGCCACATCCGTTAAGAAATTTTAGCAGAAAAAAGTACAAAATAAGTACATGTTAAGTTTCACATTTTAAGAAACAAATTTTAAAATTCTAAATACTTTAATTAGTATACAAAAACAGTACAGCTTTTTAAACACACCCTTATCACATCTTTCAAACACTCTGCAGTATCTTATACCATTATCACATCATTTAAACCCTCTTCCATATCACATACCCTTATCACATCATTTAAACCCTCTTCCATATCGCATACCATTATCACATCATTCAAACCCTCTTCCATATCACATACCCTTATCGCATCATTCAAACACTCTGCCGTATCCTATACATTTATCGCATCTTAATTTTCCAGAGCACATGACATTATAATACATTATATTATTATATAACATTATGCTACAGAAGTAAATATACTTCTGTACCTTGTTAGTTAGTTTGTTAGTTAGTTTGTTAGTTAGTTGTCGGATCAATCACCGTCACTGCAAACTGAACACGTCCATAGTTGCTCCGATCTATCCTTAGTGTATCTGCCATTACACTTCTGCTGACAGTACCGGTCCTATGCTGGTTGACCATCACTCTTCTGCGTCCTCCAAATTGTTCACGTCTAGCAACACCGCATTTCAATCCCTGATCTTTAATCCTAGCCATTCAAAAGGAACCATCATCCACATTATTCTCACTCTCGCGTGCTATATCTCTTAAGGAGTTCAAAACGCCAATTGCCAGCTGATCACTCTTTCATTACTTCGTACACCCACATGTCCCGGTACGAAAATAAATTTAACCACTTTTAGCCTCGCCTTTCTCTAGGCCTCAGTCCACTGTTCGCGAACGAGACCCACGTGTACCTTCTTAATCATACTCATAGTCACTCAAGAAGCAGACCAGCGTTATCTATCTTCTGTGTGCATACCCCCTCAAATGTCCTGGTCACCGTCATAGTTGCCATGGTCATACTTCTCGTAGTGACCGCAAAGGCACCACTCTCCTCCCTGATCGTTTTACCTGCGCACTGAGCTGTGAAGGCCCAAGCACTGCGAACATGTATAATCACAGATCCAGCAGTGCATATAATCACTTCTGTAGCATATCAATTCAAAGGAAACAATTCCTTTTATCTCTATTTTAATTGTCCACGATTCACATCCATTAATTGCTACTGCGGATATGCTTGATATTAAATTGCATAATTGCCGTTAGAATCTACAGCGCAGAGATTCAGATTAGCATTTTCTCTCTGTTTTATCACTGACATCAACTATTAATCATTATCAATTATTTACTATCTCTCTCATTCTCTCTCTCACTTCCACATATTAGCTCTGTCTCACTCACTCACTCTTTCTCTCATTTACTTTCACATTCTCTCTCCAACTCTGACAATCTTTCTCAGTCACTCCTTCTCATTCACTCCCCCACATTCTCCCTCTCACTCACTGAAATTCTCTCACAAAACTCTCTCACTAGTCCTCACTACGATTTCTCATTCTCTCACTATCTCTTAATCTCTCATTCTCTCACTATCTCTTAATCTCTCATTATCTCACTATCTCTTAATCTCTCATTCTCTCACAATCTCTTAATCTCTCATTCTCTCATTATCTCTTAATCTCTCATTATCTCACTCTCTTAATCTCTCATTCTCTCACAATCTCTTAATCTCTCATTCTCTCCCAATCTCTTAATCTCTCATTCTCTCACTATCTCTTAATCTCTTAATCTCTCATTCTCTCCCAATCTCTTAATCTCTCATTCTCTCCCAATCTCTTAATCTCTCATTCTCTCCCAATCTCTTAATCTCTCATTCTCTCACTATCTCCTAATCTCTCATTCTCTCATTATCTCTTAATTTATCGCACATTCTCTCTTACACACATTCTCACTATATCTCACGCTGTCTCTGACTTTTCACTGCCACTTTCGTTCTCTCAAACACAGACTCTTTGAGTCTCTCACTCAATATCTCTAACACTCTTTCACTCCCTCTTTTCCCTTTCTCTCTCGTATTTTCTCTCATTTCCATCTCTCACGTTCTCGTTTTCTCACTCTGTCATTTTCTCACTCTATCTATTAATCTCTGACTTTCAATTTCTCTCTTACACTTTCTCACACTCTCTTTCACACTCTCATACTGTTTCTCACATTTTCACTCTCTCGTTCATTACCTCCTTGCTCTCTCTTCCCTCACTATCTCACTCACACACGCTCTCTCTCTCCCCCTCTCTCTCTACCTCTTTTTATGCATATATAGTATATCTTATATGGGCTTTATTTGTTCCATTTAGTAGTGCAACGCTCAAATCTCCGCTAACCCTCCGCCACACACTTCCTTATTTCTCCGCCTTCTCTATCAATTTTTCCCTTCTGTCAAACAAATCCATAACGACCAAGTCTAACAAAATGTCATCAGTTATTAACAAAAGCATCTCAACCTCGTCTCTAAATGACTCATTTATCTTTCTGCTTGCAAGTCTATGGCTCTTGAACAATGTTCCATTAATAATCCATTATAAACAGGAATTTATTTCCCAGGTTTGGCTGTCTATCGTGTTGGAGCGGGCTGTTAACCTTTGTGGCGCGGGTACAGTTCATGCGCTATAACTTGTTCTGTCATTTCTAGAAGGTCAAACAAATTAGTGATAGTGTGCGAAGATTGTTGCATCTTCAGACATACGGTTATGAAGGTGATCATGCATTTGAAAGACTTTTAAGAAGAGTGTCGGCAATTGATTTGATTGGTAGATTGCGCTGAAAGTTCTTGCAATATGTTGACTTAGTCAGTCTGAACTTTGACAAAATCGAATTTAATTGTGTTAAGCTAGCAGTTCTTCTTGTCGCTAATTCATTTAATGGTTCCCATTCTAAGTGGGGAAGACGGAACGTGCATTGTCGGACTTGATATGGGACCAAATAATAAAAGCACTGTGTCCTGCAAGCGTATCGTAAAAGGTGACTACGGAGATGTCGGGGTGGTTCAATATCGTCATACAGGATCAATATCATCAGATAGGATCGATATCACACAAGATTGATATCATATAAGATAGATATCACATAAAATCGATATCATTATATGAGCGATATGATCATATAAGATCGATATCACATAAGATGGATAACATCGGTGATTAACCGTTGGTCAATGACAACATACGGACTTATGATCTACCGTTGGTCAATGACAACATACCGACTTATGATCTACCGTTGGTCAATGACAACATACCGACTTATGATCTACCGTTGGTCAATGACAACTTACCGACTTATGATCTATCGTTGGTCAATAACAACATACCGACCTAATATAATATTCTCAAACGCGTGGAAAATTAATTTTACTTTTCTTTCTTCAGCCGGAAAATCATTCTGTATATAAAACACATGGTCTCGTGGAATTGATCTCGTGCGATTTCCAGGGTTAGCAGTTAGTCATGATTCTAAACGTATTTTCACATGGAACATCCTGCAGGTTCAATCGACACAGTCAGTGCACCGTAGACACACATAGGCGCAGTACCATGGCTCAAATAGCTACAGTGGGATGCCACGAGATGTCACGAGGGTGGCCAATGTCAACTGTTACGATATGATCGCCAACGCCATTTGGCATGACACTTCATTGACTGAACGTCGAGTGTACACATTAAGTGTCTCTGGAGAAGACAATGCACCCTAGATGTCAGCGTTGAGTAAAGGAACGCTACGGCGGCAGTGCCATCTCACAGCACGAAACAGACCGGGGTATGGTTCAAAGAGGAGAATACACAACATTCAAAACTATATGTAAAGACGTTCTAGCGATCGTTTCACCACAACAGACTCCCAAGAATACACAACATTCAAAACTATATGTAAAGTAAACGTTTCAACACAACAGACTTCCATTTAAAGTAAGAACATATCCGCCCGCGTGTTGCCGGGGCCCGAAAGGGGAGCAAGGAATAGCAACACTGTTTACCTTCTATGCATATCGTAAAAGGCGACTAAGGAGGTTATGGGATGGAGTTGGCTGTCCCATCCCATATACGGTCAGTGACCCAAAGCCATGCTGAAGTCGGATGTGCCAGGCCGAAAGGCGTAGATATCGCAGCACTGCTGTAAACCATGACACAACGCATTCCGTTCTCCGGACTACATCCTGATTATCTGCAGGAGTTTTAGAACGAACGCAGAAGAAGAAGAAGAAGTAGGAACTATGCTTCAGATATTGCATACTCCAACTTAGATTATGTACAACTGTGTGTGTATGCAAGACGACTTTGAAAACAGCTCCAGTTGCAGAAGGTAAAAACTTCGAACAAATGTCGGGAAGCACATATTTCTCACACTCATTTACAGAAGGAAGTATTAATCCCAGCACTCTGGTCGTGGGGGCAAAGCTGTCGAGGAGGAAGACCTCGTCTTAGAGAGCGAAGCAATCCAATTCGACTGTCGCGGTTGCCCACAACGGAGCAAATATTGAAAATTTTTCAGCTGATGTTCACTGGGTATGAAAGAAAGTTCTAGAGAAACCACCCAAAATCATATAGAAAACAATCGTCAATCGCTCGTATTTCACGGCATATGAACAAATAAAACAAACATTGACTGATGATGACATAAGCTAAATTAATAATTCAATGTTATCTCAATGTTCTGGAAACAATTTCTGGAAAACCCATATTGAATTATGTTGTAGATCGGAGTATACCTGAGACCAACTTGACACTTGCCATGTGGCGAAAATGAATAAAAATAACTCTCGAATTCATTTGCAACTCTGGAAAGTATGAAATTAAAGGGCACTCAACTCTAGAACTTGTCTTGTTTGTCTACAGAAATTATCCTCATCTTTTTAATGAACGCTTATGAGAAAGCTTGTGCACACTGGGATGTCGTGCAGTGAAATGTTTGCACTTCGCGGAGTGAAATCTCACCTTATAATTGAGCTCACACTAGTTTTTCTCAGTTTGCATTAATGCACTATTTTTATGGTCTTTAAAACGACTCAAAGACGTAGAGGACTGACTTCATAGTAATCGAGTTTTCGAACGTGTACTTCATTCAATTTAATCAAACGAATGCCAAAAAATAACACTTATAATAGTAAGTAACACTGCAGCACAAAGCAATAATTATCAGGAGTCTCCGAAAAATATACTTATATAAACGGGTGTAATGATACATGATGGAACCCACGAACTCTCGAGCACAAGGTTTAACCACTATAACAGTGTGATCTGTCGTCTATTTGTAATATAGTCTAGAGACGGGTGATCCCCATTGACACAAGTCTATTCACTGCCTTTAAAATGTACTACTATAAATAATGATTATAAACTTGAAATATCTTGAAAATGACAAGAATGTGAATCGTCCGTGGGCTGTAGGGGCCTGAAAGGGGAGCAAAGAATAGCAACACTGTTTACCTTCCATGCAAGTCGTAAAAGGCGACTAAGGTGGTTATGGGATGGAGTTGACTGTCCCATCCCATTTAGGGTCAAAGCCACGCTGAAGTCGGATGTGTCAGGCCGAAAGACGCAGATATCGCAGCAATGCTGTAAACCATGACACAGCACATTCCGTTCTGCGGACTACATCCTGCTAATCTGCAGGAGTTTGAGAGCGAACGCAGAAGAAGAAGACACAGCTGCCTGTTGGTTCAAGATACGGATGTGGAACGTTGTGTTTTGCGGTATATCTGTGAGTACTGTGCAATATTACTGGTCACCACTTGAGAATACATTATTGGTTTTCCTTGACCTGCTATTATTCAATTAACTAACTCTACGCCTAACCCTCTTTAGTCACCTAGTACAACAAGTATGACAGTGATAACATTAGAAAACCAATATTAAATGACAAAATCCTACATATTTGACAGTGAATATCATATTCAGCTTTAGCATGTACCAGTCTTGTCTTCAAGAGGAAGATCATATTTTAGAAATCACTTTAATAGTTAATAAAAATCTACAAAGAGAGGAATAGAAATAACTATTTCAATATATTTTTAAAAAGAAAACCTATTTAAATCTAACAAAATTCTTTACCGAAATCATGATTTCTGTTAAATGTACTTTATTCATTCAATTTACGTGTCACTAAATGCGTGTGTTTGTTTGTTTGAGAACCCCATGAATTGTGAGCGATTAGCTCTTCCTGTGTGCAGTGGGGTGGTTTTTCGGAGCTTTCTTTCATATCCAGGAGACTTCAGCTTTCGGCTTAATGCAATGCCTATTGAGGAAGTCATCTACTCACAGGGGGTCTATAACTTTCTTCCACACTTTCTTTTTGAAGAGTCTTAATCAATCTCTGTGATAAAAGTGTCTAAATCAGTTCTATTTTCTGATAAAAGTGTCTAATTCAAACACGATTTTAGATAAAAGTATTTAAATTAATCATGGTTTCTGTTAAACGTGTCTAAATCAATTATGGTTTATCCTAAAAGTATCCAATTCTAGTTGCAGTTTCTGCTAGAATTGTGCTTAAATGTAATGATAGTTTTAGCTATAAATGTTTAAATCAACCAAAGTTTCTGGAAAAAGGTTTTTAAATCAACCACGGTTTCTGCTAAAAGTGTATAAATATATTATAGTTTCTGCTAAAAAAGATGACTAAATTAATCATTGCCCATACTCAAATTTCTAAATTTGCCATATTTTCTGCTGAAAGTGTCTAAATTAATAATTGTGCAATCTATAAATGTCTAAATTATTCATAGTGTTTGCTATATATGTTTAAATTAATAATTGCCCAATCTATAAATGTCTAAATTAGTCATAGTATTTGCTAAGCCTGTACGTTCTCATCGGATTGTATTTCTGTTGCATCTCAGATCATGGAACAATACAAAAAATAGTAACCTCAGTTACGTCTTGCTGGAGCTCAAATATTTACCTACTTTGGTTTATTATATGACCGCTAGGACATTTACGTGCCAAAACCTCTCCAATTTTCCAGATTAAAATTATGGAAAAACAACGTGGCTCTCCTATCAAATTTGCAGGACGAGAGACAATCAATAATTCTTGTTACACTTGGAAAGCTGGGGGGTAAAAAATCTCTATGTCCACTTTCATTCTTTTTTTTTAGTTAATTCAATAGGAAGGTCCAACTGGCAGCCGGTTGTGCACGTACGTTGATTTCCTATACAAGAGAGCTGAGCAGGTTGTAACAATGGCAGGTCCGTAGTGTAAAGCAATCGGTTATGGGTATTACACACGATTGATAGCTATTCGAAACAGAGTCAAGGGGATCATGCATTTCTGTGGAGTGAGCGTACAGGAAAAGAGTCGAAAATGTAACTGACAACATAAAAATTTGGTCGATTTTGTAATAGAAACAATTATGAGAAATAACCGGAAATACATTATTGCAGATGATTGAAAACCCAGCTCAAAGATAATGGATTTTTTATTGCTCACACTTCAGTGCCAGCCGGTTATGTTCCCAATTGAATTTGGCACGATTGAAAATTTGGCAGACCACAAGAAATGAATTTGTTTTGATATTTTCGTCGTATACAAATTCGTTTAACTTCTTTACGGAATATTATTTCCCAAACGGAAATTTGAACTGTTGGAGAACGTAAAATGGATTCAGTTTTCTGTTAATTGAATCATGCATCATGTTGATGTCTTTTTTAACACTGGGAGAAATGACAATATTAATATTCCGGATTTCCACACACGGGGAGGGAAGAGCAGGGGCGGAGAGTATGATACTAGAAAGACACAATAATAATAGTAATATAACATCAAGAGAAGCGAAAGGAAAGGGGAAATTAAAGTGGGATGGTGTGGTCACATTATTAGGATAAGTGATAAATGAAGAAAAAATATCCCACGGAAATTAAATTTGATATTATTCGATATTTTTTATATTATTGAAAAAGAAGATACAGAATGGCAGCATAGAAGACAATGGTAACAAGGTAACATCGTAACAAGGTAACATGGTAACAAGGTAACATGGTAACAAGGTAACATCGTAACAAGGTAAAATGGTAACAAGGTATCATGGTAACAAGGTAACATCGTAACAAGGTAACATGGTAACAAGGTAACATGGTAACAAGGTAACATCGTAACAAGGTATCATGGTAACAAGGTAACATGGTAACAAGGTAACATCGTGATGGTTTATGAGTGAATTTTATATCTGGTGTTTTTTTTCATTGAACACATACTTTATAACATATAACTATGCTGTCTCTCTCTCTCTCTCTATATATATATATATATATATATATGCACACACAAACTTAAATCAATCAAGTGTTACGCCGAGTGGCGTAGGCGATCATGCTTCTTCACAACTCTCTGTCTCATGTGGTAAGTCCAGTTGGTGACTTCTTTTTGTGCCTCCTCTGTCTCTTCTTCCCTTGAACTTTCCGGTGGTTACTAAATGTTCAAGTTTTACTTTTCTCATCACATGCCCTAAAAATCTTGGTTGCCTGTTTCAAATTTTGGCAATAATTTTTCGTTTTACTCCAGCATCTCTGATAACTTCTACATTAGTTTTCTTGCCTGTCCAATGAATTTACATCATTATTCTTAAAAGCCACTTCTCAGTTGATTCCAGCTTATCTTGTGCACTTGTTTTTTCTCCATGCTTCACTTCATAAAGAAGAATTGGCTCAATATATCATTCTAATACTCGGAACTAGCACATAAACGTACAAATCTAAAATCTAAAAATAGTAATGAAAAATTCACCTTTACACGATATTGCGAAAGCAGTGTCTAATAAGCTTCTTATCATAGAGTGAATCTCCACATTGAAGCTACATGCAGCGTACCTCTAAGACCTGGGGATGTTGACTTGGTACTGAATTGACATAATAATATATATCTATATCACATGATATTTCTCTCCCACTTGTCTTTTTACCTACTTAGATTTCTGCACTCTTCAAATTTGCATTCAAGTTTTTGTGTCGGATTTCTAAGTCCAAAGTATTTTAATTTTTTTGTCCTTCTTCATTTGAATTTGTTCGTAAACACAGAGTAGCAGCATGTAATCGGGAGAAAGCAAACATCGGTGTCCTGGTTTGCAGTATAATTGCGATACATACTCGTTTAGGCTGGATGCATCCAACTCCATCGTAGCATATTACTTCACAGTGTTGTCACCTGTCACACAATCATCATTGTCACATTTTTTTTCTCGATTTCTTACTTTTGTCTACTATAAAATAATTGCTATGGATGACGAAGAGATACACGGCAGGTGCCATTGCATATCTGTCCTTTCGTGGCAGAATCCCTAGATGACGGGGCATGCTATATGCGCCATCACTGCGGATGCTATATGAGTCTAGATGACGGGGCATGCTATATGAGCCATCACTGCGGATGCTATATGAACCTAGATGAAGGAGCATGCTATATGAGCCATCACTGCGGATGGATCAACCAGTTTGACAGATGAATGATGAGATAGCTGGTCCAGAAGTTTGGCCTGTGCTTTTAGAAGGATGTGGCAATCCTGGGATACTGGCGTACTAGAATGCCTCTCTTCGGGCACTAAGCATGCATCATTAAACTCCCCCATCCCTTACATATCCATTTCTGTGAAACCCTACATCTGAGCTTCATTTTACATGTGCTTTGTCAGAAGGTTATGGGCTGTCAAGAGCAACATGCTCACAGCTAATGGGATTATTTTATCATCATTATATATATATATATATATATATTATTTTTATATTTTACATTTATTATTTTATATTTATTTAATAATTATCTAAATATATACAATCTCAACGGCATCAACCTTTCTTCTAGCTGCTTGTTCATTGTTAAAATTTTTACACGCACAAATTATCGATGAAAAAAACCTGTGATATTACTGATATATGAAATGTATTGTTACATATATTAACTCACACACATAAAATATTAACAAAATAAGTACACAAAACACAAAGACAGAAATAAATTCTTTGTTATAAAAATCCATTTAAACGACAACTGTAATTATTAAAAAAAAATATTTAGTTGTTTTTTTTTCAAACAAATATGGACTATATCTAAAGCAATTATCTAAAGCGTTTCCTGTGTTGTGCAACACAATTGATGGGAATAGTTACAACAGCAACGAGTTGATGTACTCTTGCTGTTCATTAACATAACTTGTTAAAATATAATAAGCGCTTGATGTGAAATATGTGTTAGTTTTGTTGAGCGAATGAAACAAGACTAAAGTGGTGTAATTATAGAAAGGAAATGCCTTGCTTTCACTGGTGTAATTGAAATGTTTGATTCCGTGTCGACAGACAATACAAGTATTTCTGATCGGGGGGGGGAGATTTTAAATGTTTCTATTACCAAGAAAAGTGTTTTATGATATGCAGTTTTATTGATTATTATATTGTAAATAGCGTATGGAGGCGAATTGAAGTGAAGTAGTTTCAATAAATGTGCGGTATGGTGGTGTCGTGGGATTTATAATATGTTCTAGCATTTGTTTGTTACCAATACATTTCGTGTAATTGCCATTTGTGATGATTATCACACAGGAAGATCCCAAAGATCCCAACATCAATGCACAGCAACTGTAACGACATCTAAGGTCCCAGATTTAATGATAGTTTGTGTATTGATGTTTTAATTGTGTATGAATTTTAAAGTGAACTAGATGTGCCTGCTAAATGGAGGATTATTTTTTTATCAATCTCTTAACAATTGTTGAACTATCAAGTGTTTATAAATTGCGAAGTTTTTTTTCTTTCTTGGGACCTCAGAGTTTATTGCCAACCTCATTCATGACTAGCAATCTGATCACATAGACTTACTGCCCATAAATTAATTGTACAGACAGTATTTGTGTAGTTAAGTAGTTGCAGAGAAGGTGCTGGTAGCTTGTGTGATAAAGACCTCATGCCCTTGCTGTCTTCACGTCATGTCCGGGGTGAGGTTTTTAAAACATTTACTTACGATAAGGGGGTAAGTAAACATTCCTATTTCGAAGCCATTGATTTATATTCAGGAACACGGTTGCTAGACACGTATTTTCAACTTGAAAATAGCATACCTAGGCCTGATATAATCAGCATCCAGTCCGCATTCATTACTGTCCCAGAAGATCTGAAACCAATTTTCTGATATTGTCTCTGTAGTGTTCGTTGGTGATTCAAAAATATTTCATCTTGAACTGGAAATTCAAAAAATGTGATCTCTCGTCAAGACATTCAACCTGTGTGCTCAAGTCACTGAGATGGAACCAATCCAGACAAGGGCTATTACAACAACAACGAACATCCCGTACGAGTATTGAAGTATCCTCAGGAACATAAACATACAACATCCATATTCGTACTACAGGGATCTTAAGTCCTTTTTGTAAACATAAATAACATAGAGACAGAACAATGTTGTTTCAAATAATAGCATATACAAGTAAATTCAAGCAGGAAGCGTGATGATAAATGGAATACATTCTTAAAGCTGACGGGAATGATTTACCAGTTAGTCAAGTCTTACTTTCAACTTCATATTAGTGTCCCAGATGCATTCTTTGCATGAAGTTATTCAGAGTTTCCTAGATGGTCGTTTCACTCAATGTTCCTGCCACATGCAATAACAGGTTCTGAGCAGCATTCTACAAGAAGAGAGTTTAGACTGTCTTGCAAACTTGGTACATGTTTCAAATAAAAAATCGATTTCCTCCAAGAAGTTTAGGTTAGGTCTTTAACAGGCTTCATCGCAGCGGAGATCATTGTGTAACGTTGTCAATCCCACGTCCGTCATTCATATATTATAGATGTTCTATTAGCTTATGTCACTATTCTGTGTACTTTGTTTTCTCGATATCCGGTGATATTCTGTCCACTTTCGGCATAGTTTAGTTTCATATACATCATAGTTTTTCCATCATTTATACTCTTCCTGACTTTCGGATTTATTCCGTCTAGTTATTCATATGTGAATGTCGATAGCGTTGTTTTACTCGTCATGTGTTATGCTGTGTTCTCGAGGAAGGTCTCCACATCGAGGTCCACACATTGATGCGGAGATGGAGCTTATTTTAACCAACAGAGGATGAAAACTACAACTAGCCAGGTCCTTCTAAAATCGAGCAAGACCACATTTTGCCCTGGCAAGTACAGGTTCTGAAGACGGAGACAATCAGCCAAAAGGCGCATCACAGCAATCATTATGTCACACACCAACGCAAGTAATGTGAATATGTTAGGCGAACGAAAGAAGAAGAAGATCAAGGCCTTTGGTTGAAACGCCGATGTCTACGTGTTTTTGTGTGTCTTATCAGTTTATTAGCAAAATGTCACTAACTTATTCCAAGCTTCACCTATTAAATAAATCAGTACAGATACTGTGACTGGTCTTAACAGAGTACTGTCAAGAAACTGGACGGTATAAATAATGTAAGCAGGACACAGATAACTGTCAGACCTGTCCCCTAAGGATATCACCGATTTTAAATAAACATGATGAGCCCACATTATATATGTCATCCACTGACCATCTCAACTTCCTTGAAAAGACATGACGTTTACATTAATGCAAAGGTTTTTAATCTTATCTACACCATCTCAAATGTCTAGAATATATGAAGGGATATTCAAACTGTGTAGATGTAATCTTTACTTGACAAGCGTAAATTAATCCATAACAAACAGAAGACTGGTCGTTGTTTTGTATTAAAATAAATGTGTTAAGATATTCTATGTTTATTTGTTTGATTTCTGATAAGTTGGTGGTTTTAGATACGTGAATTCATTCATTCATTCATTTTCCTTTTGCGCTGAAGTTAGCGCATAGGGCAGAGGTCAGATCTCTCCAATTATGTCTGTTCAAAGCTATTCTGTGCAGTTCTTGAATAGTATGAATATTGATTGTTTTACTTTCTATAAGTATTGTTCTTATAAGTGTTTCTTTTGGTCTACCCCTGGCAGATAAGTCAATGATGTAATTTAATTTAAATAAATTTATTTATTTATTTAAAATTAATTTAATTAAATTAATTTGGTCGTTAATTTAAGATAAGTGGTGATTTCAGATGTCGGTGATTTGAGATAAGTAGGTGATTTCAGATGTCAGGGATTTCGAAAAAATGTCGGCGTTTTCGAAACAAGTCAGTGACAGTTTTGAACGTGCAGAGATAGAAGGTCGTAGGCCCATTCAAGGTCAAAAATGGGAGCAAAGAACAGCGATATATCTACCTGCTAATCATGTCGTAAATGGCGACTAAGAGTTTTATGGGTGGAGTTGACTATACTATCCGATATTCGGGATAAAGCCATCCATAAAACATGCTGAAGTCAGATGTATCAGACTAAAAACCGCAGATATCGCAGCTAATATGTAAACATGGCATTACGCGCTCTGTTATATGTACTACATGCTTTTCATCTGCAGGAGTGTGATACGAACTCAGAAGGAGGAGAGCAGGTCGTGAGTTCTAAATGAAAACTTTGGCTATGCCTTTTCCGAGCAGGAATATAAGAAGGTGTTTAAAATGAAAACGTATGAGAAACTAGTACAACAGAGAGAAAAAAATATATCATGTGATAGAAATTACATCAAAAACTGAAACAACTAAAACATGCAAGAGAAATTAGAAAAACAAAGAGAGAAACAAATAAAATATGTGAGAGAAACTAGAACAACAAGGTGAGAAACAAATAAAACATGTACGAGAAATTAGAACAACACAGGAATTGTCTTGTAGCTTTTAAAACATAATTGTTAACACACAAGTGTAGGTAGTTTCAAAAGTGTATCAGTTCTGTGACAACTGTGGATGTCAATAATGGAATGGAAAAATCTGAAATGCCATTATGACGGCATGTTCTTTGCCTGCACTAAAATGGCGCATGCAGGACACTTCTGACATCTATGACATAAATGTTAACAAGTTACAAGACATTGACATGATTATTTTAATTTCTATCACAATTGAAGTTTCTGATTTGAAGCAGTCTCGTATTTAGGTTAAGCCTATTCAACCGCTTGTCCTGATTGTTGTCACAGAGTTTTAACTGTAGGAGCTCACATATTATTGTTATGACGGTTTAACGGCAAAAGTGTACTGATTGTTGTTACAACGGTTTAACGATGTAAAGTGTACTGATTGTTGTTACAACGGTTTAACGATGTAAAGTGTACTGATTGTTGTTACAACGGTTTAACGATATAAAGTGCACTGATTATTTTAACAAAGATGAAATGGTAAACGCGTATATATTGTTGTAACAGAGATTTAACGGTAGAGGCTTACCCATTGTTGTTAATCAGTTCAACGGTGGAAGCAGCAGCTATTGTAGAGCAGCGATTCTGAATCTTTACGTTGCCACAGACCTCGTATACAAATAGTTTGTTTCTTCCCAACAAACATAGTTGCTTTCGAATGAGCCGTGTAGCGCAGTGGTTAGAGAACTGGTTTCGCATATGAGTGGTACTGGGTTCATTCTCCAGTTGAGGCGGAAATGTTTTTCAGATCGCATCGGCTCCCAGGTCGACCCAGCCTTAAATGGGTACCGGATTAATCCGGGAAGTAAAGACTGCGAGGGAGAGGAGATGGCTACCGCCCTCATTTACAGAGCCTCTGAAATGTGAGATCGCTAACATCTCACACCCCTACGGCATTAATAAATGCTATGGGTTACTTTACTTACTTACTACCTTATTTAATATATTGAAATTATCAGGAATTATTGATATAATTACATAGAAAGGAGAAAGTGTTAGCAGTTAACTCAAGGTATGCAGGTCTAAGAAGACATACAGTATCACACGATGATATTAGTGGGCCTGTGATTCCTTGTCCATACCGTGTTGCCCATAGGGAACATAAGACCAATTTGTACGTAAGAAATAGAGTAGAAATATATGCAGGTGTACAAGAAGCATTGCTTTAAATGATGAAACAACGAAAACTAGCATGGTTTGGAGATGTATGCAGGCACGATTCCCTATCAAAAAAAATACTGAAGGGAACTGTCGAAGGGAGTAGAAGAAGAGGAGGGAAAGAAAAGCATGGACAGACATCAAGGAATGGACAGGAGAAAATTTTTCCTCACTCATCCGCATCGCTGAGGATAGAAATTTTTGGAGGGCTCTGTGTGCTGAATTATCCAATGTGGTACCCCTACGACTCTGAAGGGTTACGGGTTTATATATATATAAGAAGTAACATATATATTACCGGTTTTATATATATATATAATTAAATCAGTGGGCAATTGTCGATGAAGTACCAACACGGTTTTACATAACCTTTATATCAAAATCACAGGACCCACGAGAAATTAAGGTCGATACGTATATTCTTGGACCTTGACGAACATAGATATTACAGAATAGTTAGAAAAAAGGATACTGTATATTCTTAAATTGATATTCAAGTTGGAAAGATACTGATAACCATAAGCGTGTGAGAATTTACTGTGAAGTTTTACAACTATGATGGAAAATCTGTGCATACAGGTCGTAGATAGAGAATCTGAATGAAATGGATGCATTATCGTAACAGATTCAGTTAAACTCTACATAAACCACTTTACTCACTGGAAAGGATAAGTGGATTGTGTTCTACAGAAGTTTTCAGGAAACTAGAAAAGATGGAAGAAATTTTATTTGATTTTAAAATAACTTAAGATATCAAATTCATGAAAAACCACAAACATTCTTCATACATCTTCCGAGCGGAACCAGACTCCTGTATACCATAGGAATCATAAGTGTAGAAACATGTGGATTTTAAGCCATGTACACTTACATAATGAGAAATAATGCATGAGAGATTTAACTTATATTTTTAGAATTTAACTGTTAATTTATTGTTTAGATAATAAATTGTAGATATAAGGAAATTCGGCTCTTGCTAGGAACCTGTGTCTCTCTGCGTACTGTAGGATTAATTAATATAAATTAACAGTTAATCAATAATTCATTTAACTATTAGTTTCTTTTAGGGTTATGGTTAGGGGTTAGTTTTAGTTATGTTTTACATAACTAATCCTAGCCCTAAATAAATTTATATTTAAATTAATAAATGATAAACATAAACTGATAAACATAGTCAAAGGAAATAATTTAAAAGAGAGACATGGGTTCCAAACCTGAACCAAACATTAGTATGTTGTGATGAAGTATTAAGTTGCAATAAATTTGTATTTATATCACAAGAAACGAAACTATTTGGGAGAAATTACTTTATTCGTTATACTTAGCGAAGTTGCGTAATTTATAACATAGAAGACAATAAAAGGGTTATGAGTAACCAGCGGGGTCGTCAGGATATGACCGTTGTCTACTATTCTGAGCTGTGACCATCTAGTGATATATATAGCCATTTCACGATTACAATATAGTAATTTTGGGGATCTCCCTAGCGTAGTGGTTAAGCTGTTCGCCATATGTTCAAGAGGTCACGGGTTCGAATTCGGCTCGTGTCGTCTTGTTTATAAGGTGGATTTTTTTCGGAGATCCCAGTGGATTATCGCTTGAAGCTACGGAGTTACGTGCTATGAGTGGTACTCTCGGCTGGCGGTGTGCCGCTTCGTTGAGAGTGACGGAGTACATATGGGAAACCGAGTACAGTGAAGTCAATGTTATACGGCTTTTAAACGGCTTTTTTAATTTAGATGACCCTGTCGAGCCAGAGAAATATGACTAGCGGGCCGGATTTTGCCACCGGAAGTATTTATCAACACTGACTTACGTTATCGCGTTCTTTGTGTACATCAGGCATTTGAAGCACACATTTTCATCCCAACGACGTCTCAGACAGTCTCACAATCCTAGCTCACATAAAATTCAGTTGAGGGTGGTGCACAGCGAGAGTCACGTAGTTAAGAGTACAATGGCCATGTAACTGACACATACTTGTATTTCCTAAAAACTTACCAACTGTTGAAAATGCAACGTCTTATACACAATATCTATCAATTGTTACCATGCATTACGCACAGTTGATGCCTCATTTTTACTTGCAGCTGGACCATGTTCTGATAAAAGAGATATCTATTGGGAGTATGAGAACAAATGATTTTAAAAAAAACAAGAATATTTCTTTATCTCCTTTCTTACACATTTATTCCAGGCATTGAACAATCACTATCTGTACAAACTTTCACATACCTGGACATATAATTTATTTCACAAGTGTCAGGACTGACATTTAAGCTTAATACTAGCCTCCAAGTTTACGATGTTCACAAAATCATTTGTCAATGCAGCGGTCAGTTTCATATGCTGGTTGTCAAAATAAAGTAGGCTACATGTCACTAAGATGAAATTTAGACTTGGAGAAAGTCAAGCGTAACCTCGTGATGAATGAGAACTGGACAGTCAGAAAGCGTATCCGCCTGAAACCTGACCTTCCTCTCAGATTAAAACTGAGATGAATACAATTTATTTATTGTTCAAAACGACAATACTGGACATTTTTTTCTGAGAGGTCATCTAATACAATAATAGATTAGAAGGAAATTGAACTAACATATGAATAGAAATAGAGAAATTTGAGGACGTACTCATTTACATTTCGACGTCGAATTTCGTTTTTAAATGATACACAGAATGTAGATCAGATATAATATATTAAATACGTCGATAATTTAATGAACATTTTTCCATGCGGAAGTAGGGGAAAGAGACTCGACTTATACAAAGGTAGCATGCTGCACATCCAGACATGATAAACTGTGCTATAATTGTGAGAGTTGCTGACACAGGTAGCATGCTGCACATCCAGACATGATAAACTGTGCTATAATTGTGAGAGTTGCTGACACAGGTAGCATGCTGCACATTGTGAGAGTTGCTGATGAATGTTCTGTTCTCATCATCATCATCATTTTCCTTTTGTGCTAAAGTTAGCGCATAGGGAAGATGTCAGATCTCTTCAGTTCTGTCCGTTTAAAGCTATTCTGTGCAGTTATTGAATAGTATGAATATTGATAGTTTTACTTTCTCTAAGTATTGTTCTTCTGAGTGTTTCTTTTGGTCTACCTCTGGCTCTTTGAGTGAATGTTCTACATGCTACCAAATTTCTGGTACATTATTTCATAATTTATGCTATTTATTGTTAGAAAAACCAGAACTTCAAGGGATTTGTTTAACATAATTAAGCTGGGTGGGGGGGGGGGGAGATCCGTGTTAAATTTTTGACAGTTGTTTACGTGATTGTTTCCATGAAGCACATGGCCGTGTGGTTAGAGTGCTGTTCTCAGACCCTAGAGGTCTCGGGTTAATTCCACGATTAGGGGAAGACTTTTCTTTCGAAGATACGATCAAAATACTTACTGTACACGTCGCGGCGTCTTCTATGAAAAAAACCTTCATTTCCACAGCCTATAGGAAGCTTCCCAGCACTTTTTCACTGGAAAACATGCAGTAACGAAAGCTTTTAGTTGTTTGTTTTTAATTTAAGTTTACATGGTTCCGCAATGTTACGCCATACAAATTGGCAGACATTGTCTTCATTTACGGACAGGTCCAGACGAGATTGTTATCGTTTTGTGGACATATAATTCGAAGATACTGGTCGACGCATGGTAAAGGAAAACATTGATTGGCAAGCGGAACGTCATGAATAGTCGACATGAGAGTGAGAAGACGATGTGTATATTGGCATTGCCTCGTGGTGGGATATAGGCAGAGGAATTGATCATTGAACCAAAGAACTTTAACGGGCAGCATTGACTTCGGCAGCATCCATGTTACATTAAACAGATTATCTAATTATTATGACAAGCTCACTGAAATAAAATAGATCAAGGAAATACGAAAAATATCAAAAAGATCAAGATCAAGAAATAGATCAAGAAGATCAGGATCAAGAAATAGATCAAGAAGATCAGGATCAAGAAAAAGATCAAGAAGATCAGGATCAAGAAAAAGATCAAGAAGATCAGGATCAAGAAATAGATCAAGAAGATCAGGATCAAGAAATAGATCAAGAATATCAGGATCAAGAAAAAGATCAAGAAGATCAGGATCAAGAAAAAGATCAAGAAGATCAGGATCAAGAAAAAAATCAAGAAGATCAGGATCAAGAAAAAGATCAAGAATATCAGGATCAAGAAAAAGATCAAGAAGATCAGGGTCAAGAAAAAGATCAAGAAGATCAGGATCAAGAAATAGATCAAGAAGATCAGGATCAAGAAAAAGATCAAGAAGATCAGGATCAAGAAAAAGATCAAGAAGATCAAGATCAAGAAATAGATCAAGAAGATCAGGATCACGAAATAGATCAAGAAGATCAGGATTAAGAAAAAGATCAAGAAGATCAGGATCAAGAAAAAGATCAAGTACATAAAATATTTTTGACACATTAAAAGACATGACACCTTGTTGAAGTCCTTACCTGAGGGTAAGGTGGAAGGAAGGCTACAAGAGGCGGACAGAGATATAGGTGGGAGAGTAATATAACAAGATGGACAGCTTACAATCTAGCAGAATGCACCACCATTACAAGCGATAACGAGATGTTAAAAGTCTGTTGGAGGCAAACTTCGTTGCGGAGACGGCACATAATGATGACGATTACAAACTCCGACCTCATAAAAATGTATGAGTGCATATTTGCATTGCTCACAAGTTCAAGTCTTTAAGCTGTGCAACTTTTTAATTGCAAAATATTTTCTAAAATAATAACCAAAAAATCGGTGGTTAAGCTAGATAAGATATCTCGACAGGAAAATATTTCTCCCGTATTAAGACATGCCTTCTATGCAGCAATTAACACTTCTGTTATATTTGCTTTTAAATGACTGATCTAGCCTGCGTTTAAAATTCATTTGTTTTTATTATTATTGTTGAGTTTCTTTGCAGTTTATCAGAACTTTTTAGTTTTTAATAATCGATGTAAATCAAACAATGAAATAGAGATTAAATTGGATGCGTTCAAGAATAAATGTTGCAGATAGTTACTGCGTATAAAACGTGTTTCCATGGAAATAACAAGAGAGAGAAACGTGCATGGCAAACGATTAGTTTCAACAATAATGAGAAAAATGAGGGTTATAATTTTTATGAAACAGCTGACAAAGAAATAAATAACGAATTTTGGAAGTTCGAGGCTAAGAAGATAGCGCCATAGATAGCGGTAAAAGAGGTAAAACAATGACGATAAACCGTTCGGATGGGAGACTAAAAAAACGGTGGTTGAGTTCTCATAGATGACTTCTGTATGTCCCATATCGATTCGTTTATTTATCTTTTAGTTTACTATTCCTGATGTTTAAGATAACAAAAATAATTCATCAAAAACAAAGAGTGTTAGCCTTATGGTACATGTAGGAAGAACTCGGATATTCCGTGTACACATTGCAGTGGGTAAAGAACACGTGGTAGTTTAGAACAGATATGAGTAGGCAGAAAAGGAGCACTCTATATAGACTGATTAGATATAATTTGCATAAATAAGATGTCATCACACGAAAAAAACTATGACATTTTATTCAGGACTTGCACATACATTACACTCTTGTGGTGGACAATGGTGTCTGTTCTCCATTGGTGAGATCTTGCCATGTAAGATATATATATGTGAGGTTAGTTAGTTAGTTAGTTAGTTAGTTAGTTAGTTAGTTAGTTAGTTAGTTAGTTAGTTAGATAGTTAGATAGTTAGTTAGATAGTTAGTTAGTTAGATAGTTAGTTAGTTAGTTAGTTAGTTAGTTAGTTAGTTAGTTAGTTAGATAGTTAGTTAGTTAGATAGTTAGTTAGTTAGTTAGTTAGTTAGATAGTTAGTTAGATAGTTAGTTAGTTAGTTAGTTAGTTAGTTAGTTAGTTAGTTAGTTAGTTAGTTAGTTAGTTAGTTAGTTAGATAGTTAGTTAAATAGTTAGTTAGTTAGTTAGTTAGTTAGTTAGTTAGTTAGTTAGTTAGTTAGTTAGTTAGTTAGTTAGTTAGTTAGTTAGTTAGTTAGTTAGTTAGTTAGTTAGTCGTCGGATCATCATCACTGCAAACTGGACACGTCCATATGTGCTCCGATATCTCCTTGAGTGTATGCTCCATTACACTTCTGCTGACATACCGGTCCTATGCTGGTTGACCATTATTCTTCTGCGCCCTCCAAAATGTTCACTTCTAGCAACACCGCATTTCAATCCCTGATCTTTAATCCTAGCCATTGAAAAAGAATCATCATCCATGTTAGTCTCACTCTCGCGTGTTATATCTCTTAAGGAGTTCAAAACGTCAGCGCGATCCATTGCCCCTATCGCCCCGTGGCACATCGCGCATGATGCCAGTTGATCCGCTCTTTATTTCCTCGAACACCCACATGTCCAGGCACGAAAATAATTATAACCATTTTCAGTTTCGCCTTTCTCAAGGCCTCAATCAGAATGCAAACGAGACCCACTTGTTCAATCGGCGTATTTAATATATTATATCTAATCTATATTCTGTATATCATTTAAAAACGAAATTCGACGTCGAAATGTAAATGAATGTCCTCAAATTTCTCTATTTCTATTAATATGTTAGACTCAATCGTGGTTCGCGAACGAGACCCACTTGTACCTTCTTAATCATACTCATAGAGTCACTCAAGAAGCAGACCTGCGTTAGCTTCTGTGTGCATAACTACTCAAATACTATGGTCCCCGCCATAATCTCCATGGTCATACTACTCGTAGTGACCTCACAGGCACCACTTTCCTCCCTGATCGTTTTACCTGCGCACTAAGCTGTGAAGGCCCAAGCACTGCGAACATGTCTAATCACAGATCCATCAGTGTATATAATCACATCACCCTCTTTGGTATTCTCACTGACCAAAGCCTGCACTTCTTTCTCCACAGTTGTGACATACCATTATCTGCATTCCCTGCTAAGTGATATGACTACGCTCAAACAAGTTTCGAAATTTGTGGGTAGACTTATCCATTCTGCACCTTCTGCCACATCCTGCAATCTGCACACGCTTTGTATGACATCCTAAGCACGTCCCATCCACGACCTCCCTCTCTTGAGCCTGTTGCCTTTAATTTTCTGTATTTCGGAATACAACGGGTGTTCCTTATATGCATGTATTTGAAGGTATATGTGAGGTATTTCCATGTAAGTTATATATATATATATATACCAGATCGTTACAAACCCATAATATACCGAAACACATTAAAAACGTTCCACTATTATATATATATATATATATATATATATATATATATATATATATATATATATATATATATATATATATATATATATATATATATATATATATATATATATATATATATATATATATATATATACTGTTTACGAGAGGCTGGAAAAAGTGTTAGAATGAATTTTCTCCGTGTTTGTCATGAGGTAGAGAGTGAATGGCTACTGGAAAGAACAGTGCATAAGTCAACCCTCGGATATGTGTACAGACTACACGAAAACAATTAAAATTATATGTGCAACACGATTCCCAGTATCCATGAACCTGAAAATGAGTAGGCGTTGTCGCAGTATACTCGCTATAAAATTTCCGTTGAGACGAAATAATCAGTACATGTGCTTGCAATGCCACTACTATCTGAATACGACCGCCTACGAGCCATTGTTAAATAGTAAAGCAAAATGAATTAAACAGGTTACTGAAAACACTTAGCTTGCCTATGAATAAAAATATATAAAAACGTATATTTAAAAAACATACAATAAAACTAAACAGAACAATTCTCCACGTATCGGCTCAAATGGAACCTTTTTCAAGAGACAAACAACAGAAAACAACACAATAATAAACAGAATAGATGACTTAGCCTGTCTAGAGCCACGTCTCAAAAACATTTAGAGGATGGCATGATGATTAACAAGCGTTAAAAGGTAGATGAAGTGATATAATAAAAACCTATACTAAGTAAAAATGAGAAACAAGAGCAAGTAGACAACGAAAACAATGTAAGGTAGCGGCTGGAAGACAAATATAAATAACCAAATGGTGGGAAGGTGTCCGAAAAGGTGGAGTTGCTGCAGTAACCGAATGGACAAATAGTAAAGCAAAATGAATTAAACAGGTTACTGAAAACACCTTTGTTATTGTTATTGAGCCATTGTTATGTTGGAGTCCGGAATGAGCTCGTGGACCATTCTCATAAGGATGATATGTCACCACAGCACTGTTGTACGCCTCAATGAACGTTACGGAACCACTGGCAGAGCCGGCCGGGATAGACTTTGGAGTTGCCAACAATGAGTTACTACCGCTGCGCAAGATCATCATATTGTTCTGAGTCACCTGAGAAATTGTTCAGGCGTGGGCTAGATAGGCATTACTGTATGACGATCTTAGGTTGGGCCAAAATTGACACACATACATCGTCAGCAGCACCTAGAAAGGACAGAACAACATGTCAGGTGGACTAGACTGCAGTGGAACGATGTCCTAACTCACAGACGAGAGCAGGTTTAACCTATCCTTTGCTGATGGACGTTTGCGGAAAAGACGACGGTGTGGAGAGCGCTTTGCAGATTGCTGTGTGCGTCAGCACAATCGATTTGGAGGTGGCAGTATTCGCATTTGGGGATGATTCAGTTTTCACCATCGCTTGTCTCTGCACGTCTTCCGTGGAAATGTTGATGTTGTGAGATATAGAGATGAGGTTCTGGGTGTATTGGTTGTTTCCGCGTTCACAAATTATCCAGACTTACAATTTTTCCAGAAGAATAATGCACGTGCGCACAGCGCATGCAATAAACATCAATATCTACAGCAGCAGAAAATTGTGACGTTTGATTGGCCTGCCCTATCACCAGACATATCCCCTATAGAACATCTGTGGGACGAGGTTGGACGCAGTCTACATGCAAGGTTCTCTAGCAAATTTGCAAGAGCTCGAAGCTGCTCTTACACGTGATTGGGAATTTATTCATTGGAATTTCCTTCAGAGACGTGCTTTCCATTGGGAGCTGCGGCCAAGCTTGTTTGCAAGCATGTGGTGGACATACCAGATACTGAGGTTAGTGTGAAAGATGTTTTATTATTGGTTGCCATTTTGGTTTTCTCCCTTTCCCGCACAGCATGCAATGTATTGTATAACAATCAAATGCAAGAATTAATGACTAGCTTGAATTCATAGGAAAATGAATAAAGATTCCAAATATGTAAACTTCTAAACACTGATATTTACATTGCACACCCTGTTCGTGGATTATTCAGGTGTTGCGTTTTTTAATGTGTTTCAGTATACTTAGCATTGTCTGTGTACAACTTTGGAAACATCAACAGAAAAATATGGCCGTCACTTCAGGATTTCTCAATCATTTATTTGAGTATACAGAATCTTATCCCAAAGCAGTATTTTCAAATCCATAATTTCTTTAGCCTTCGTCTCTCTCTCTCTCTCTCTCTCTCTCTCTCTCTCACCCTCCACTTAAATGTCCGATTCAGGACAGTTTTGGAAAGGCAAATATTGCCTCAGCACGCGCCTAAATCGCGCGTTTCGATATTTTACAACTGGCAGGAGAATTTGGAGTTATTATTGTTGACCTGCAAACTCACTTACTTTATTACTGTATTTTTCTCTGAATATTTACTTGAGTGACCAATTCTTATATTATTCTCTACCTAAGTGACCAGTTCTCACATCGATAACATTGATAATATTTTAAGGCAAACCGCTAAAGGAAAATAGAGGTGGCGTTTACCATTTTTTGCTTCTTGTTGTAAAAAAAACTTCCGGTTTTCCGATTAAAGCTGGCGCCATGAGTGGTCACAGTTACTTTTATGCGCTTGTGATTTCGTTTTTTCCTGAGGATCCGGTAGTCGTAACCTCCAGTAACAGTTACCATGTTGTTCCGACAGGCCGATGTTGTGCTTGAAGTAAATAGTTTCATGATGACGTCGACCATAAACAAATTCAAGACATATTTTGTCAAAAATGCAACTTCGACAACGTCTGTATGCAGTCAAATTGCCGGATAGCAAGCTCATTATGTCCACAATATTCTGAATATACCACTTGCCGGGGAGCTGCAAGCTATATGGATGGAGATTGCGATTGTCTTGTGCAGTGTATTCTTGGACAGGAAAGGTGAAAATTATATGTGCACCAGCTCGTTCTTGTTTTAAAGTGTTATTTATCATTTTTAATTTTCCTAAAAAGGCTGATTTTGAATCCTACATACACTTTTTTCTTCTGGAAATATCTAATATGTCGTCTAAATGTATAATACGTCGGCGTTAAGGTAATGTCTCAATGTATAATATGTCGGCGTTAAGGTAAAGTCTAAATGTATAATATGTCGGCGCTAAGGTAATCTCGTCTTAATGTATAATATGTCGGAGTTAAGGTAATCACGTCTCAATGTATAATATGTCGGCGCTAAGGTAAAGTCTCAATGTATAATATGTCGGCGCTAAGGTAATGTCTCAATGTATAATATGTCGGCGTTAAGGTAAAGTCTTAATGTATAATATGTCGGCGTTAAGGTAATCTTGTCTCAATGTATAATATGTCGGCGTTAGGTAATGTCTCAATGTATAATATGTCTTCGTTAAGGTAATGTCTCAATGTATAATTAGTCGGTGTTAGGTAATGTCGTCTCAATGTATAATTCGTCGGTGTTAGGTAATGTCGTCTCAATGTATAATACACAATGTATATTGTGTTCGCTTCTTGCTTCTGCCACCTTCGATATCCTGATGTATGTAACAAACAGCAGGGTGATAGTACACATCCCTGTCTTACTCCCGTTTCGAATGGTTCTGTGAATCCTTTGTTTTTTTCGCATTGTACTTCGTGAGTTTTTATATAGTGCTCCTATGTTGTCTAGTAGTTCCCAATGTATTCCGTAGTCTTCTAATATCTGGCACAATTTGTCACTGCCAACTCTGTCAAAGGCCTTCTCTTGATCTATAAAGCTATTGGTCATATTCAAGTGCATCAGTACAGTTTATGCACCATTTTCTGAAGCTAAATTGGATTTTGATTAGCTGTGGCTCTATTATTGATCTATTTTTTGTTCTATGATTTTTGCTTATATCTTTCCTGATATATATTCTTGTTAGCATTATGCAGCAATGTTTGCAATGTTGTATATCTTGGTTTAAAACATCGCTTTAGTCTCGGTGTATCCGACATGAGCATGAATAGTTGGGTGAATTTGATGTACCATGCATTGTCTAATCCTTTTCTGTAGTTTCTTATGAAATGCATGTCACATGACAGTGTTATTATTAGCGTCACCATTAGCAATATAAGACATACTGGCTAATGGGAAATCAAGCCCTTCTTAATGAATCAATTGACTATCCCCGTGAATTCCATTTGTCACTATAAGTTTACTATGTGTGACAGAGAATGGAAATATAGGAAATAATCAAATTGAGTCATTTTAAAAGTCTTGATATTCCATTAGCCATGAGGTCTAATATGTTATTATTGACTTCCCTTCCTATACTCTGTTCATTCTAAGAATGAAGTGGGTCAGTGTTTCTGATTGGTTGTTGAACGCAGAACGCATAAATCGAATGTTAAGTGCGCAAACATCTAGTTCATTAGATCATAATACCATTATTAACTTAAATCAATTATTGCTATATTCTGTTCACTTTAAGAATGAAGTTGGTCAAAACACACCACCGCATTACTCCAATTACTCCACGACAACAGGTTATTTTTAAACAGTTGAAAACGTTAAAATAATATTATTGAAAACATTTAACAAGAATTAAAAACAATATTTAAACAAAATTAAAATACCATTTAAAAACAATATTATTGTGCACTTTATAATCGATTAATGCGTTCTGCGTTCAACAATCAATCAGAAGAACTGACCCACTTCATTCTTAATGTGAACAGAGTATAAGTGAAACATGTCTATCAAAAAAGTAAGGGTGTATTTTGACCCACTTCAATCTTAGAATGAACAGAGTATAGCACCAAAGTCAAAAAGGGCAAATGTGAAAATAATATATTCTTTAATGTCACATGGGAAGTAACTATGTTATATTTATTATTAAATAGTTGACAAGAGTTATCTGCTATAAAATTAGTTGCGACTCGCACAGTATTTTTCTTGTTGTTGACAATCAAATGGATCCCAATCTGAACCGAGGGAGGGGGTGGGAGCGCGTCATATGACACGGCTTTTCCATAAGTGTTCATAAGCAGTAGTGAGGCGTCAGGGTAGCAGGATGAGCTGAATTATCTCAAAAGATGTTGAAGAGGTATAGTCCCTTTATATTAAATATGTAAATTAAAAATGAGAAGGTTGTTTGGGTTTAAAAAAAAAAATCAAACATAGTGACTTGTTATTTAGAGCAGCACAGAAACGCCTCAAAGGAAAAGGAATGTGTTATGAATATCGATCAGATATTTTTGACTAAAATGATGGTGTTCGGCCTAACACATCCGGATAGTCAAAGCGTGTGGGGAGCTAGGAAGGAAATTCACACGTAAACTACTGTCCAATTTTCTGCTAGCTACACAATGGCAAAATTTCGGCTATCCCCAGATTCATGCCTTTCATTTGTATTATTTTCTGAGCATAAATTGATTCAAATTTTCAATTTAAAGTAGTTTCATTTAGTTTTATGGTTGATACTTGAATGTTATTATTTTATTTAATGGTTTTAAATCGTATTATAATATTATTATTGTTGTATGATTGCTTTTGTTAGTTTGAAATCTAATTTGTTATCTTTCTTTCTTATTGTTTATTACATTAGTATAGAAATTGTGATGTGTGACGTGATAAACTACACTACCAGAAGTCCGAATTAGATTTAAAAAATGGTTCAAAAGACGTAGAGGATTGCCTTCACTGTACTCGGTTTCCCATATATACTCTGTACTCGGTCACTTTCATCGA
This sequence comes from Meghimatium bilineatum, assembly GCA_034231615.1. Lineage (NCBI taxonomy): Eukaryota > Metazoa > Mollusca > Gastropoda > Stylommatophora > Philomycidae > Meghimatium > Meghimatium bilineatum. Next base: position 46,689,631 of record CM067316.1, read on the forward strand.
AGCAGTACCCTGGCTGCCGAGAGTAACACACATAGCATGTTACTCCGTAGATTCAAGTGATAATCCACAGGGATCTCCGAAAAAAACCACCTTGTTCACAAGACTACACGAGTCGGATTCGAACCCATGACCTCTTGAACACAAGGCGAATAGCTTAACCACTACGCGTGGGAAATATAATAATGAACACATCAATCAAAAGTCCAGACGTACTATTGAACACATCAACTAAACGTCCGGACGTAATATTGAACACATCAACTAAAAGGTCGGACGTAATAATGAACACACCAACTAAAAGTCCGGACGTAATAATGAACACACCAACTAAAAGTCCGGACGTAATAATGAACACATCAACTAAAAGTCCAGACGTAATAATGAACGTATGTTACACACACATTTATCATATTTATATTATTTATACATTATTTTATGTATGTTATTTATACTATTAATATTTTATTTACATGTTTGAAAGTATTCTTTAATGTTCTAATGATAACATATGCACTTATATGGTTTTATATACACTTAATGATATTATACATACACAAAAAGTCCAGATGTAATAATGAACACAACAACCATAAATGCGTGATTGTTAAACTGTTCTCATACACTCCCACAGCGCGAGAACAAACAAATTAACTAAATAGATTTTAAAGTAATGACTGTTTTTAAAAAAAAAATATAGTGTCAACTCGTTAGAACAAACCTGTCATTGCTACATTTTGTCAGGGTGTAGTGCTACAGCTACGACTGCGGATGTAGACATTTTTTGACCAGACACATCTGGCTTCTCAGTCACTTCTTGTCAACTCTTACAATATTTATGAAGAATTAAAGTGTTGTACTCCTTATTTACCTCTTACAACATTCATGAAGTATGATAGTGATTAAATAGTCTCCTGTTACAACTTTTATGAAGTATGAAAGTGATGAAATGGTCACCTGTTACAATATTCATGAAGTATGAAAGTTTAACGGCCTCGGTAACACATGGGTGTGATGATTCATATATTTTAGTTGGTTGTGTTTAATTTGGTGCTACGATGGTATAGTGTGGTTTTCTCCTTACAGAAACGTATCTAATTACAGTATTAGGATGATTTAGTTATAACAATACGATGATATAGTCACAACAATACGATGATCTAGTCACAACAATACGATGATATAGTCACAACAATACGATGATATAGTCACAACAATACGATGATCTAGTCACAACAATACGATGATATAGTCACAACAATACGATGATATAGTCACAACAATACGATGATATAGTCACAACAATACGATGATCTAGTCACAACAATACGATGATATAGTCACAACAATACGATGATATAGTCACAACAATACGATGATATAGTCACAACAATACGATGATATAGTCACAACAATACGATGATATAGTCACAACAATACGATGATATAGTCACAACAATACGATGATATAGTCACAACAATACGATGATATAGTCACAACAATACGATGATATAGTCACAACAATACGATGATATAGTCACAACAATACGATGATCTAGTTATAACATTAGGGTTATCCATTGTTTCATTTTCCTATTAGTTAGATCTGAGACTAAGTAACTACGTCAGCAATGTTTTGTTAAATTTCTACCCGCTCCCACCCCCTCTTGTCAACAACTGCCAAGAGTCGACAACTGACTGGAATTCAGGGATCGTCGCCTGTTCTTATGTCAACATTTTTATAACCCTCTCCTTAAAAATTAATTTTTTGGCAAAAATTGTAGATTACGATGTAATTGTATTAGATTTTTATAAAATGATTCAAATTGAAATACATTAATTGGTATATTTAAATATTTTTTTTATTATAGACGTCAACTTTTGTCACCTTGCGGTCGAAATTTGGACGTGTCACATTTCATTCAACAACATGGCTGCAAGTTTGTCTTATCTAATAATTGAAAATACAAGACAAGATAGTTCATAGTTTCAATGACACAACTTCACCTGCGATAGTTTACACAGATTATCTGAAAAAAACGGCACTTGTAATCTAGATGACTGTCCGAATTTCATCCCGGGAAATGATCAAGAGCAACAGTCTTGTCCACTTCGCCATAGACACCCACATCTCTCACACATAAACGAGAACTCTGTCACAAGATTATGTATATTAATGAGTTACGTCCCTTACACTAGCTAAATAATTAAATATTTCTAATTCATTAGTTTTCACAGTGCATCCCTGCACTTGCAAGAGGAGCACATAATATCAGCACTGCCACTTCTCATGCATGGTGTAAGAGGAAACTAAGTAGATTTAGAGGATAGACGTTGAGTTAGCTTCCCATCGCATAGGCCAAAGTGAGCCAAAAGTCATTCCCACGGTGCATGTTTCAGGTTTAATAGCCCAAATATTAAACTGTAAACAAAAACAAATAGTTTTGTTCTGCAGTTTACATCCTGTTAACCACCAGGAGTGCGAAAGCGAACACCAAAGAAGAAGATAAAATTCAGTAGAGCGGGAGTATACTTTTGGTAGGTTGTAAAGTGTAACGTGTGCAAGTTAATGTAATTCATGGCTGAGAGGTTAGAGCGGTTGTGTTACTACCGTGAGAGTGTTCGAGAGGGAGGGGAGTGTCCGACTCACTGTAAGACTGGATTTTTTTCTCATTCGGAGGGTAAATTAAAAAAAAAAAACTCATCCGATACATGACATGGCTACAGTAAGTGAATGCGTCATGTATCATATAAATTACACACAGCTTACCTGCAACCCCCTAACAGGAGACATGCAGTATACGGTATATAGCTTTTTCTGTGGATCTGATGATGAGGATGACGTTAATAAGGATGATGATAGTGATTCTAATGATATCGATTTGATGATGATTATAATGTTGGTGGTGGTGGTGAAGTGCATGATAGAACACTAAAGAGCTCAAGTTTGTCACTATTATATTTCGTTTCAGGTGGTTCATTGTGTTGTAAATTCTATATTGGTGAATTCTCTATTGTTCTTTTTGGTGAGGTAGTTGCAATGAGCCTTTACAAGTTGTGAGATAGCCGTTATTATGATTACACGGACAAATGTCAGGACCTCTTCAATCGTATCATTCGGAGGGGACTGAAATTCTTGCTATGCCCCAGTATTATACAGATACAAATGTTAATTCTCTCCCAGAGATTCATGTACGGATACAAAAGTTAATGTTCTCTTCCAGAGGTTCATGCTACAGATGTAAAAGTTAATTCTCTACCAGAGATTCATGTACGGATACAAAAGTTAATGTTCTCTTCCAGAGTTTCATGCTACAGATGTAAAAGTTAATTCTCTACCAGAGATTCATGTACGGATACAAAAGTTAATGTTCTCTTCCAGAGTTTCATGCTACAGATGTAAAAGTTAATTATCTCCTAACATTTCAAGCATATTTCTTCAGTACTCTTCATCACAATGTTGATCATGTATTGGAATAAACAACATCATACCTGACTTCCTTAGTCGTGTTTGACGACATTCATGGCACTATTACTATTAATTGCTCTTCTTCTTGGTTACTCTGACATACGAGAGAAATATAATATAATTTTTAAGGATATATTACCGCTCTGAGTAGGAGACTTCTCAAAACATTACACAACGTTGAAAACTAGAGACTCTCTAAACATTACACAACGTTGAAAACTGGAGACTCTCAAAATATTACACAACGTTGAAAACTAGAGACTCTCAAAACATTACACAACGTTGAAAACTAGAGACTCTCTAAACATTACACAACGTTGAAAACTGGAGACTCTCAAAATATTACACAACGTTGAAAACTAGAGCCTCAAAACATTACACAACGTTGAAAACTAGAGACTCTCTTAACATTACACAACGTTGAAAACTAGAGCCACAAAACATTACACAACGTTGAAAACTAGAGCCTCAAAACATTACACAACGTTGACATCTAGAGACTCTCTAAACATTATACAACGCTGATCTGGTTTAATTTTTTTTAAACCGCCATCTGGTGCTGGGTTATTTTTGTCAAATGGGCCTTAATCTGGGTTTATCTATTTCGGAAATCCCCCTTTGGAAATCAGAATATGACTTTTAATACTAGCTATTCAGCTATGGATAAATAATCTTTACACTTAATGATTGTTGGGGGGAAAAAGTTAGCAAAAGTCTCATATAAACGACGGAATTGTACACAAGGATGAGTGAATGCTCTTTTATTATTATTTTTTTAAAGTCCTTATTAAGAAGCATTATGTAGTCTGGGGGGTTATGGCTTGGTATATTAGTTGTCTATCTTGTTGGAAGTTTAGTGCATTTATGAAGTGATTGTCTTTGGTTGTGGTTTTGTTTATTTTATATTCTTATTTTTTGAATCCAGTGCGGTGGTTTTTGTGTGTATATATGTTTCTGGTTTCCTTGTATTTCTATTTCAGCGTGGGGTAGTCAGCTGAGAGAATTTACTAGTGTCATTGATCGTCATTTCGTTTATAATGTAGTTTTTTTTTTTTTTCACAAAGTGTTTGTCAGAATTTCTTTGTTCGTTTTCTTCTCTTTCAATGAATTCCTCCCTATTCTCGTAATTGGATATCTCTATTTTCACATTTTCTTAAATGTTTACTGTGTACCTATTACTTTTACTGTAGCATTGTTATAACACGGCACTTCATGATGTCAATAGGAGTAATGATCTGAGTCTTCGTTGATGATCCCTGGTCAGGAAAGTAATATTCATCTTCTGCGTTCAGTCTCACACTCCTACTCATTAAAAAATTGGTAGCGTAAAATCATCTTCAGGACCTAGCCATCAACCCAGCGTTTGTTGCCTGTAGTGATTTTCTACACAATATAAATACGTTCAGTCAGGGCCGGATTTAGACTTGATAGGGCCCTAAGCTATTTAAGATATGGGGGCCGTAAGCTATTTGAGATATGGGGGCCGTAAGCTATTTGAGATATGGGGCCCTTTAACGATTAAAAATATATAGATATTGAAATACACAAAAGTTTTCCCCAATAATGTAGGGCCCTAAGCTATAGCTTGTTTAGCTTATAGGTAAATCCGGCACTGCGTTCAGTATCTTACCATAGCTTTCTGAACGGCCCAGATGAACATTTGGCTGCGACGGAACTCGAAACTGGTACCTTGGCCGCAAACAGACGAGCTCTGTATCACTCCGCCACAGCGTTTTCTCATGAACAGGTTGTAAATAACGTACTGCGCTATTCCATAATTTACTGCTTAGCTGTGATAACTGCGCATTTCGGCCTAGCACATCCGACTTCAGAAAGAAGAAGATAATAAAGTGTTAAGTATAATGTGTTTATTATTAGAGTATCACTTTGACAAACATTAACACATCAGCTTTACTAAATGCAAATGTTGGTGTAAGTGTGTAAATGGACATGTGTTAGCTGCGTGTATATGTATAATTAATACCCCTTAGGTTCGCCACAGATTGTATATTAAAAGATATAATACGGCTTTACTGTATTCTCTTTGTAGAAAACAATACTTTCCTAACTGCAATTATTTGTCGAATGAGCAAGCTCAGTTGCATGGCGACGCATATTTTTTATTGTGCCCGCGCAACTATATAAACATCATCATTATATTTACACTCTCAACAACATTTGTCATAGTTCTTGTATTTCTTTTGATGTTTGTGTTTTCCCCAAACACGATAAGCATTCAGACAACCAGGTCATTATTCTGACAGATCTTGCAGGCCAGTCATATTATCATGATTAGGAACCGTCTCCGCAACGACGGATGGCTACAACAGGCCTCCAACATCTCGTCTCTTTCCGTGGTGTGCACTGTGCTAGACTGTAAACTTGTCCATCTCGTGAAGATACTATCCCACTTGTATCTTTGCCTATCTCTTACTCGCCTCCTCAACTTTACCCTCAAGTAAGATCTTCAACACGGTGTAATGACTTTTACTATATCCAAAATATTTTATTTGCATGATTTTTTTTTTCCTTTAATAATTCTTTCTTCAAACACAGTGTTGTTAGAACTTCTTTGTTTTTTTTATTCTTTTTCCATGATGGAAATGATGGTATACTTGTATGGGTATACTTGTATGGGTATACTTGTAATACCCATGACGGATGTTTTTTTCTTCTCTTTCTCTTTCCCTATTCTTCTATATATACACACCTCAAAGGCATAAATTCTGTCTTATAATTGTTTGTTTATTGTCCATGTTTCTGAGCCATAAATTAATATAGAACAGATGTCACATTTTATAATTCTCATCTTTAGCATGTTTGTAATTTTATTAGATATTAATATTTTCCTCATTTCATTGAAAGTACTTTTAGCTATTCCTATTCTCCTGTAAACTTCTGTCTCAGTTCTACCAACATTTCTGATTATGTGTTCGTGATATTGATAATGTTCTACTTGTAGTTCTCTCCATGTATATTTATGTTTAGCACCTGTTCTTCTGTGACTTTGTTGATTATCATGGTTTTTTTTTGTTTGTTTTTATTTTGGGGATGTTTATATTAAGTCCATATCCTTTAGTTGATTTATGGACTTGATCTTTGTAGTCTTTGTAGCTCATGTTCACTTTCTGTTAAGAGAACAGGGTCATCTGCATATATCAGGTTGTTTATTATTTTCCCACTGATCTTCAGTCTTGGCTGCTTTTATATGTTTAAAAATATTATCTGTGTAGATATTAAATAGGCTCTGTGACCAAATACATACTTGTCTTACCTCTATTTGTATTTCTATGTATGATGAGTAGTTGTTTTCACACGTTATGTGAGGTTTGTTCCCAAAACATACTTCTAATCAATCTAATGTCTTTTCCATGTATGCCTATTTTTTGAAGACATTCAGTTAATTCAGCTGGACTCTCAAATGCCCAAATGCCTAGTCTATGAAGCAAATATAAATACTTTTTGACTTTCTTTATATTTATCCACCAATAGTCGGATACTAAGCATGCGTTCTATGGTTCCTTTGTTTTTCGTATAACCGAATTGCTCTTCACCGACCTCAATGTTTATCTTGTCTTTAATTCTTTCATGTATTATCTTGAGCAGTATTTTGATTATGATGTTTTACAATATGGCGTTGTCTACTTCTGTTTTCAGTATTGTTGTTTCAATCATTATTGTGTATTGTAGGTGTTTTGTTCCGTTGGTCATCAAACAAGTCTGTAAAATGTAAATATTCTTGTGTTTACGTTTTATCAAATATATTGTTTTCCACTTGTATCTTTAATGCAGCCACTACATTTATACAAAATTTTCTTATTTGTGATATGTCTTATCTGCTTATGCCTTTCTTTTGTCTCCTGTTGTAGTGACATCTCTATTTCTCGGAATTTTATTTCGCGCTATTGTTTTTTCTCTATCACTGTGCGTATCGCTTTGTCTATCAATGAATTTTTTGGCGTATTTTTAGCGTTCTGTCTTTCTGACATATTCTCTAATATTTCATCTGTCATCCATGTTTGATTTTTCTTGGCCTCTTTTTTTGGGGGTAGGGGGAAGGGGTGCATTTTATTAGAAGTGGTGACATACAGCGTCATTTAGCTTGACTAATCTTCTTCTTCTGCGTTCGTTCTCAAACTCCTGCAGATTAGCAGGATGTAGTCCGGAGAACAGAATGCGTTGTGTCACGGTTTACAACATTTCTGCGATATCTGCGCCTTTCGGCCTGACACATCCGACTTCAGCATGGTTTTGGGTCACTGACCCTATATGGGATGGGACAGCCAACTTCATCCCATAACCTACTTAGTCGCCTTTTACGAAATGCCTGGAAGGTAAAAAGTGTTGCTATTCTTTGCTCCCCTTTCGGGCCTCGGCATCACACGGGCGAACTAATCTTCTGACTTTTCATTGACTGGAGACGCGAAGTATACGCGAAGTAACCAATAAAACGACTAAGTTGCATCATGTTTGATATGAGTGAAACCAAAGGTAGTATACGTGATGTGTACCATATCTGCTTATTTGTCACCGATTCGCCTCGCCACTTGAATCTACAGGTATTTTAAAAATTCAATCAATCATCATCCCTAAAAAAGATGTTACTTTTATCATGGCATTTAACTACAATATATAACACTTTTGGTACCTCATTTCCTTGAATCTATGGGAATTTCTGTGTGTTAATAGTGTTTAATCTCTAAATTTAATCTCTAATTGTGTCATCTCTAAATATTCTTGTGTCATCTAAGTAAAAGTTAGTATTTATTGAAATGAGTTTGAAAATGCATTCCTAGCACTTCAGAATATTGCTGTTAAAATTTATAAATATTTTTATTGGGTGTCTGAACGTGGACAACTGCAATACTCTATTAATAATTCAACAAAGAAAGCATTGAATATTTTGAATTTAAATAAACGTTCATTGAATAGATGGATCAAAGATAGTGAGGACAAATTTTTAAGTGAAGAAAGAGAGGCAGGTAGTAGGGGTATTTTAGAGAAATTTGACAAAGATCTTATTAGAAGAGTCATTTGCAGAATGTTGGAGTTGAAAGTGAATGTAACATTAAAAACATTAAAGTTGTGTGGTGTATCAAAAAATCACACGGTGAAGAGTGGTAAGAGGAGCCGGAATCACTTTCCGCAAATAAGTGGGAGGAAGAAATATGATTTCTGAGCAACAACGTATCGTAGCCCTGAGAATCAAGTATTTATGTGAAGTTAGACATATGTGTGCAGATGGTTATGATGTTGTGTATTTGGATGAAACATGAATCAATGCGCACCATACAAATGAAAGCGTCTGGCAGTATCTGATGAAGCAGTCAAGAGACATGTGTCTAGCAGCTAAGGATAGCGTATGATAATTGCACACGCTGGTAGCAGAAGCAATGGTTTATTGACAAATGTGGAATTAGTTTTTACTTCAATGTCATCCGAGAATATGGATTATCATACAGAAATAAACGGCTTTATATTCTGAAATTGGATTTAGAAAACTTTTCTTCCTGTATTAGAATAGACGGTCTAGCCTCATAATGGACAATGCATCTCATCATAACACCGTGTCACAGGAGGATAAAGTACCATCATCTTCCAGTACTAAAGACTCAATTAAAACGTGACTCACAAAGAGAACAAAGGAGAAACACCAAATACAAACGCGATGCAACACGTCCAAAAAGACTAGTAATATTCACTGACTCACTGTTTGCTGTAAAAGTCCTTGAAAACTGGAATCCACCAGAAGAGAAAACTATAAGTAACATACTTCCAGCTACAAACATACTTACATCCTATGGCATCAATATTACACTACAGTGGATACCAAGCCACATATTTATCAGTGGGAATGAAAGTGCTGATAAATTGGCAAGAAAGGGAGCAGGTATGAATTTCAACCACGAATTTATGTTTTCCACCAACATTAGAACAGTTTAATACATTATCCGTAACAACTGTAAACAACAATGTATGGACTACTGGTTCAGAAGGAAGAGTGCTATATGCAGACATGTCACAACCAAATCCATACGACAGCATAAATAGACTACACCGCAAAGATCAAACCACAATATTTAAGCTGCGAACAACACATGTACAACTACGGAACATCTATAAAGAATTACAGCAGGCCATACACTGTACTGTAAAAGACAAGAGGAGGAAATAGTAAAACACCAACTTAATGAATGCCCTGCACTACAAAAACTACGAAAACAGTTACCACTAAACCCCTCCATTAGTAACACGCTTTATACAGACACCACACAGCTGAAGAAGACATGCACCTACCACCACCTGGCACAGGGAAGAAAGAGTGAAAGAGTGGGGATCAGATAAAACTATACAAACAAAAGTAAAGGAAACCGCACAAATAGAGGTAAGTCATGGACGTGCCAAGGGATAGGGGAAACTCCTCATTATCTGGAAGAGCTTGAACAACTTCTAACCAACGGCTGACTAGGACACTGAGTTTATTCACTTTGAGATGGCTGAGGGGATGGAGAGAAAATCATTTATGAGAATGCTCCCAGTGTGTGATGATTGTTTCGGATCAAGAATCAAGTACATTAAAGGTAAGCACATTTGTGAAACATGCACAAAATTGATATTCAAAGAGCAGTTCCTCGTGCATTTACCAATACATTTATTTAGTTGTAAATAATTGTATAATAAATGCAGAAAATTTACGTTACGCCTATGCCACATATAAACTTCATAATCTATTTTGAGAAATTACTGTACATTTAATTTTTTCTGTCTCTACACATCTTCTGTAGTCACTCATTCACAAAACATCAAATGAGTATGTCGGCACGTGAAAATGGCAACACTTGGTGAATATGTTTTATAAATTCCTTATGTCGGTCAATATTAAATGGAATGTGTGGGCAACTATTTTGAAACGCACTATAGTAACAGTGCTAGTTATCGTTTATAAAGTTACCTTGCTATTTATCATTTATATAGTTACATTGCTATTTATCATTTATATAGTTACATTGCTATTTATCGTTTATATAGTTACATTGCTATTTACGTTCATATAGTTACATTACTATTTATCGTTTATATAGTTACATTGCTATTTATTGTTTATATAGTTACATTGCTATTTATCGTTTATATAGTTACATTACTATTTATCGTTTATATAGTTACATTACTATTTATCGTTTATATAGTTACATTACTATTCATTGCTGTTTGTTTTGAGTTCGCTCCATTGTAACCAGCACTGATATCCGTGCGATTTCCGTCAGGAGCCCGATTACGTTGTGCCACCGTTATGTACCTTGTAGGCCTAGCACATCCGATTTCGGGATGTTCATCGTTTATATAGTTGCATTGCTAGCTGTCGTTTAAATAGTTATATTGCTATTTACGTTTATTTAGTTACATTGGTATTTAACGTTTATATAATTACTTCGCTATTTACGTTTATATAGTTACCTTTCTGTGGTCCCCTTATTCTGTGATTCTCTCTCCACAAAAGAAACCGTGAATTTTTCTCCGTGGCTCCTGTGCAAGTCTCAATGGCCACAAGATAGGTCATACGGCTCATGTTGACACCAAATGCAATACGTTTTTAAAGTAGGTCCGGGGTTACTCTCATGGGGTTACGGGTTTCCTGTGAAATTGGGTCCGGGGTTTTCTCTCATAGGGTCCGCAAAGAATTTAAGAAATATGATGTCTTTACATTGACAACAAACAAGATAAAATGACGTATATATATTTTCATTGTTGTATTGTTTATTTAGTTTTACACTGTCAATTTCAAACATTATTTACTATCGCTAACACACACGTACACATCTTCCTGAATATTTTCTAATATGGAAAATATTGGGGTCTGCTGCAGAAAGAAATATTTAAAGGGGACATCTGTACTAGACCACATATTCCTCCATTTCATCCTGGTCACACTAATATTGACCTTAGTTTTATCTGTACCATTCAATTGGTGGGAGACACAAAGTATAAGCTAAGTGACCAATAAAAAATCGGATCTGTCGAATCGGTCAAGATGAATAACGAACCGGTTTCTTAACTTAGGTTGTAGATGAACTGAATTCAATCTTGACTCGTTGCTTTAGAATTGCTCACTTCCGCTTTCATCCAATATTTAAAATGAATATTTATAGTGAATTTTGCCCGTGTTTTGTCGGGGTAAATAGGATCAACAACATGGAACCTACCATTCATGTTGTAAGCGGAGACTAATGAGGTTTTGGGTGCAATTGTCTGTCCAATCCCATAGGTGACCCAAAAGCTATTACGAATACGGATATATTAAGCCAGAACGTATAAATATTGCACTTTAGCTGTAAACTGTGATACGTCTCATTTCGCTCTGCGGCAGGATACTAACATATGCGGGCGACCTCTTGCTGTACAAGCACGACAGAAACAGAAGAGGCATGCTTGATATCGTCCACAGTAATATAGAATATTTGTCGCTCTGGTGCACTGACTACAAGGCAGTCATCAATCCCACCAGGACAAAGATTGTCTGGTTTTCGCTGAATAGCAACATAGTCACAGACAGAGTACCAGCAGCCACCTGGGCATCAACATTGTTAAGGAGCAGACAATAAAATATCTAGCAATCACTCTCCGGACTACATCGTTCTAACCAGTAGACGTTTGAGAAAAACCCAGAAGAAGAAGACAGTAGAGATCAGTTAAACAAAAGAAAAAGAAAGTGGAGTTCACTTAAACAAATTAGTACAAGAAGATAATTCAGATCAGTTAAATAATTACATTGACGACGATAGCGGAGATTAATTACACACATCAGAAGAAGAAGGATAGATGGTGGAGACCAGTTAAACATACTAGAAGAAGAAGATAGTGGAGATCAGTTATACAAATTAGAAGAAGATAGTGGAGATCTGTTAAACAAATCAGAATAAGAATGTAGTGGAGACCAGTTAAACATACTAGAAAAAGAAGATAGTGGAGATCTGTTATACAAATTAGAAGAAGAATGTAGTGGAGATCAGTTAAAAATATTAGAATAGGAAGTAAATCCAGGAATAGGGTAATGAAGTTTTGATATTCACTCAAGACACACATAATAACACACAAAAATCGACGTTTCCACCAAAAGGCTTTTATCAAGACAAAAATTGGAACAAAATTAAAACACAACAGAAAACGGACAGTAAGGATATGGACGTTCACATGGGCAAAGACCGGACAAGGTGAAACGACACCAGACAAGGAATATACAAAATTTATTACATACATGTGACACGAAACAAACAGAAACTATGGAACAACGTGAATTATACATGAGGCAGGCGTTCAATGATGCCGTCGGGCTTAAGAGTACCATATTGGCCAATGTAGCGGTTCTGAAGTGCAAGACGGGTCCGGTCGTCAGAGAAGCACAACTTAATGGCCGTAACCTGAGTGTCCTGGGCGTTCCGACGGCAGGTGCCATTGAAATGGACGTCTACAGGATAATCAGAATGGTTTAAAAAAATTCTATACAGATGTTCACAGAATCGGTTTTCGAGCCTCCTTCCAGTTTTACCTATATATGCCATGGTTCAACGCTTGCATATAATGGCATAGATGACATTGCAGGACACACATGTGAAACTCTTCTCAATGGTGAAGTTGGATTTGGGGAATGTGACAGACCGAGTGTGGGTGACATAGGCACAGGTATAGCATTTGCTGCATATGCAGCTGATGGTACCGAAATGATAAGAACGTCAGCCCGGAGGTGACTCCGGATCAGTAGATCCCTGTGGTTCTTTTCACGTCTATAAGCAACAAGGAGGGTGTCACAGAACACTTCCCGCGTCTCTGGATCAGATTGGAGAAGAGGAAGGTGACGAATCAGGATTTGATGAGCGGCAGCGCTATGGGGGTAGAAAGTGAGAACAAGCTTGACCCTGTCAGAAGAGGAAGATTTCCGAGTGTTCAAGAGGGTGTACTGACAGGATAGACTGCACACTCAAAGAAAAACAGACATTTGGACTCTCTCGGGGTATAGGCGACAACGGAAGAAATCTGTCATCTCATAGGCTTTCTCGAGGAAGTCGTCCTCGCAAATACACAAGCGCCAGATACGAATACGTTGGGAGAATGGAAGGTAATTCCAACAAGCAGAGGGATTAGAAGAGGTGTACAGAAGAAAGCTATGGGCATGTCGGTTTTTAGTGTACCGATGTGCTGAGACAGAAGGGTTGGATAGTGATGGACATGTCCAGGAAGCTCTTATGGGAGGTGGAGATCTCCGATGTGAACTCGATGGCCGGGTGATAATTGTCTGTGATTTGTATGAAGCGTGTCATATCAGCCTCAGACAATTCTGTGATGCCGATCCCATCATCTATATACCTATCAAACACCGATGGGAAGCCCCCTCCCCTCCTCCAATAGGATTCACATACCTGGCGCTCAAGGTGGTCAATGAATAAGCAGGCATAGCTAGGCCCCTTCTTGGTGCCCATGGCGATCCCACTGATTTGGTCAAAGAAGTGATCATCGAACTCGAAGGAATTGAGAGTGAGTTCTGCAAGACGGATGAGGGTAGAGGTAGACACAGAGGGGTGAGGGTGCTGGTCAAAGAAGAACTTCACGGCCTTGAGACCCTATGAATGTGGTATGGAGGTGTAAACGGAACATACATCCAGCAGAAAGAGACGATGTGTGTAAGCAGGGGACAGTGAAATAGAGACAAAGATGACGGGGCATGGTTAGTATCTTTCAGGAATGTAGGATGTTGCTTCACTAATGGTTGGAAGACACCATCCAGGAAGTCAGAAATGTGTTCAGTAAGGCAGGAACAGGTAGAGACAATGGGTCTTTCCGGGTTGAAAGGCTTGTGGATTTTTGGCAGCATATAGAATGTAGGCCTACCCACACTGCTTACATTGAGGCATAGAGCGACAGCTGAAGTAGGCAGCAGGTTGTCAGCTATTAAACCCTTAATATTGGTAGAGACTATCATTGTGGGCAACAATTGGGTCTTTCTTGAACATGTTGACCCAGTAGAACAAGGGATTAGATAGCTGAGCCTGACTCTCTGCTAGATAGAGGTCCTTTCGCCAGACACCAACAGTGCCCATCTTGTCGGCTTGATGACAATGTCGTAACGGCTGGGAAGCTGTTTAAGAGCACTGGGCTAGGGAGATGTTGGTACATCTGATCCGGGTGAAGTGGACACATTCGATGCACGTTTGGTGTGATCAATGTAGCCGTCCAAGGTCCGGGATGCGCCAGACTTAGGAGTCTAGTCATGCTTGTGAGAAGCATACTGGAAGAATATGTAATCGGACTGTTTCGACAGTTCACTGTCCTTGAAATGGAACTTTAGGCGCAATCGGCAATGAAACGGATGAACGTCCCATATACGAGTGTAGAGACCAGTAAGGCGGATGGGTATAGACTTAAGCCCTTTGCTGAGGATAGAAATCTCACTGTCAGAAATGTAGATATTTAGAACAAGAAGACAGTGGAGATTAGTTGAACAAATTAGGAGAAGATGGCAGTGGAGATTAGTTACGCAAATTATAAGAAGAAGAAGATAGTGTAGAGCAGTTCAACAAATAAGAGGTAGACGCTGGAGATCAGTTCAACAAATAAGAGGTAGACGGTGGAGATCAGTTCAACAAATAAGAGGTAGACGGTGGAGATCAGTTCAACAAATAAGAGGTAGACGGTGGAGATCAGTTTAACAAATAAGAGGTAGACGGTGGAGAACAGTTCAACAAATAAGAGGTAGACGGTGGAGATCAGTTCAACAAATAAGAGGTAGACGGTGGAGATCAGTTTAACAAATAAGAGGTAGACGGTGGAGAACAGTTCAACAAATAAGAGGTAGACGGTTGAGATCAGTTCAACAAATCAGAAGGAGAAGAAGACAGTGGAAATCAGTTCAATATATTCAAGAATGCATGTATGACAATACAGCAGCTGATAAGGAGTGCAGTTTTTGAACGAAAAATGTTTATATAAAGGACAATGACAAACATATAGAAGACACAATGGTTTTAAACCCCCCCCCCCCCCCCCCCAAGCGAAAAAGCTAGGGCCTGTCCATAAATAATGACAACAATTAGGGGGAAGATGCTCTGAAAAAGGTTTGACTGTCACAAGGGGTAGGTAGGTTTGATTGTTACTGATAAGGCGTAGGGAGGTTTGACAAAAGTGTATCATTAATACTATTTTATAGACCAATTAAATTGTTTTCAAACATTTTTCTTAAAATGTTAAACAAATCATGCAGATTTTCCCAAACTTTTTCTGCAAAAAATACATTTTTTGACGGCTATGTTAAATATTTTGTTTAGATAATTAAGCAGCCTTAGTGCTTGAATTGTTTATATTTGTTGACGGGGAAATGGGAGGGGTGGAAATATTGAGAGAAAGGGATGGACATGTCTTCCCCCCCCCCTATCTAATATTATAAACAATGATAATAAAATTGATCGTGATAATTATGAATAGGATGGCATGTGGCACGAATCATGTTAAGACAAGTTGTTCATTCTGAACAGTTATGATTATCATTATCGTGTTGAATATTGATTGATATATTTATTATCATGTTTATATTGACTAATACTATGATCAAGTTCCTACTTCGCAAGCAAAAATTAACAGGAAGTAGATAAAGATGAAATTGAGTTTAGTATTTGTGGGTTTTCAGATGGGTCAAAGAGTCTAATCTTCTTATTCTTTCCTTCCTCTTTTACCCTTTACATGTGTCGAGGGAGATACAATGTTCTTGCTCTCGATTTTTTGGCAGCTTCAGATAATGTTATTTGGTGTTCGTGAAATGTCTCTTTGATGTTGTCGATCTAGCGTACTCTAGGTCTACCAATGACTCTTCTTTCTGCTTCTCCTCTCTTCGTATATGCTTCATAAACTAATGAATCACACGGCATTCTTTCCAAACGACCAAGCCATTTTATCTGTTGGTTTTGTATGTATTGTAGAATTGATATGACACCTACTCTTCCTCTTATGACCCTCGTTTCTAGAGTCTAATCACAGCAGTGAAATACCCGTTGCAGCGTGAGCAGGAATAAAGATCTTGAGATATAGGAAAACAACCTCAAATTGGCTAATACATTAGGTGTTTAGGTATGACAGAATAAGATAATAAATCAAGAATTATGGGGTAGAGCAAACTAATATTAGGTGGGAAAATAAATTAAGGAAATAAAATTAAGATGCACTGGGCACACGCTCAGAAAACCAGTAAATTAAATGGAGCTTAAATCTTAAAGAAAAGAAGACACAAACACATGGATAATATAGAACATGAATGGCTTGATTGAGATGAGTGTCCCAGGATGACAACATACCCACGGCTGGAGACAAACGTAGAACACTAGACCTATGCACCAGTTAACGCTTAAACACCTTAGGGGGATACAGGATCTGATGAAGAGTTTAATTGACTTGTATACACTAGAGATTTTATCTTTAATGGTGGTGTACAATTTCAATCTCAGCACGAGAGAACAATCATATGAATCGAAATAAAGCGAGAGTGGTGTTGTTTCACTTTGTGTTGGCTGCGTTATTGAAACGTATAAGCAGTGCCTTGAAATGCAACAATATTGTATGAGAATCAGCACGCTGTACATGATATGTTATGATTAAAAAGTATATTATTATACACTAGATGTAACATCACAGTACATGATAGTGAAGAATTCTTAACATCATACGTTTTAACACTGGAATAGACAAAATTATATCAGCTTGCTAAATAAATCTGTCCAGAGAAGTTATTTGTAATGAAATATGTACAAGTTGTGCCAATATTTATAAACATAGCTACTATCAACTAAGATACATCGCCTTGTAGCTTGGACTCTGTCATTCTACTTACACTTACACATAACGTACTAGCAACTATACTGTTAAAAATCCCAATTATTTTATGGAGTTACTTTTATAAATAATATTCGCCCGTGTCTTGCCGGAGCCCGAAAGGGGAGCGAAGAATAGCAACATTGTTTAACTTCCACGCATGTCGTAAAAGGCGACTAAGGAGGTTATTGGATGGAGTTGGCTGTCCCATCCCATATAGGGTCAGTGACCAAAAGCCATGCTGAAGTCGGATGTGTCAGGCCGAAAGGCGCAGATATCGCAGCAATGCTGTAAACAATGACACAACGCATTCCGTTCTCCGGACTACATCCTGCTAATCTGCAGGAGTTTGAGAACGAACGCAGAAGAAGTAGATAAATAATATTCACTGATTGAACATCATTCAACGTATCCACTATGTTCCTCTAGTCATTCACTTCTTGCGGTTACTTGAATTGTACTCACCTCATTATTCGTGAGGTCATGAAAGAGGTCAATGTCAAAACCACATTTTTTGGCAAGAACTCGTGACAGGTTGATGGGAATCCCATGAAACTTGCCGAACAAATAATCTTTGACCATATTATTGAATGCATATAACGGATTGATGGTCCTCGAAACAATTCAGTAGAAAAATTACATACGCATGTATGTCTTATCTCACTACAGAACAATGCTGCATCATCATTGGACGCTTACAGACGGGACAATCACAAATTGTAGCGACTAGACAATTGAATGTGGCTAGAAGCACCTATCAGTCGCCTTTGGAGACATTTTCAACAAACTGCCTCAGTGGGAGATCGGCAGCGCAGTGGAAGACCCAGAGTCACAACTCCTGACGAAGACCGCTTCATACGGAAATCGATCTGTATCTGCGTCCTCTACAATCTACTCAATGACAGCAGCTCATCGAATTTCATATCAAACGGTCAGGAACCAGCTGAACAACACTGGCGTTTGGGTTAGAATGCGCTACAGAGGTTCTGTTCTTACGAACCGGTATCACCAGAACCGACTGCAGTTGGAGAACCAGCATCGTCAATGGACCGTTGAGAATGACTGGAGATGGGTTTGGTTTAGTGATGAATCTTTTCTTTGTGGACATAATAGACAGAGAAGAGTTTACCGCAGAATCCGTGAGTTCTTCGACCAGCACAGCGTTGATGAGGTTCCTCCACTTGATGGTTGGATGTGTATTGATATGGGGGTTGAACAATTTCATGGAAAGAAGTGACATAATGAGAAATTGAAGAATGCATGAATGCCGAACGATAGGTCACTGAAATTGTTCGCCCTCGCATCTTTCCAATTTTGGCTGCACCTGTGTCGATTTTCAGCAGAATAAAGCCCGACCTCATGTGGCACAACTCACCATCACATTCCTCGCTGACAACAACTTCCAGACCATTCTGTGACTAGAAATTTTATCAGATACGATCGCCATAGAACATTTATGGGATGAGCTCGAAAGACGGCTCCCTCTGCCAGCGAAACTAGGCTCCAGCCAGTCTCCGATAGTTGTCAGATCCAACGGCTAATCGGATCCATGCCTCGGAGATGTCGTTCTCGGATAGAGGCCAATATGTCATACACCTTACTAAAACAAAGGCATCAGTCACAAAGAATACAATTTTAAACCAAAATTAATGAACATAATTTCATTGTTAAAGTCTGAAAGGTTGTTCATGCCAAGGCTGCAACATTAATTCCGTAAAATAACATTTTGGTACATGTTTGAATTTTGGTGTCTATTAGCCTTGCAAGAATGTTGCGTTTCTTTTTGTGTGTGTGGACAGTATGAATATATCGCCTTGTCAACTTGGACTCTGTCAATCTACTTACTGTTGACTCTGGAGCCGGATTGGAACCTACACAGGGCTAAGTGACTGATGTATTTTTCCATGTTTTTGTTGTGGTCTCACTCATTCTCATTATCCTCCTTCTCTTGTCCATCTATATCTTGTCCATCTACACGTTGTATGTGTCTTCTCTTGTTTATCTGGACCATTCCAGCTTTGGGCATTTTATCTCTCATGTTTCATATCATGTTTCATTTCTCTCTTCTTCCATCGTAACATCTTATATGCATTCTTTTGTAAAGTATATTTTACAAACGTTTATTTTTCGTCGTGATGAAGGTTTTTAGTCGAAATACCTTCTGTCACTGTATCTAGTTGTTAGTAAGTGTTATTTATACATATTGGCAACATATATACCTTTTACCATTTATCATGATAAATTGTACACCCTGTATTACCCCTGCGCATGCGTTTCCAGTATAAGGTTGTCTCCCGTCACTGGCGTTATCTCTCCATTTTTACCGGCCCCATAGGCTGATTTAATAGTATATAGATTGCCATCTGAGCTCAGATAGGTCTACCTCAAGTTGTACATCAAGGGACTAAGAAAGATATCTTATCAGCTTCATACACACAAAAAAGGCTTAGTCAGGCACAGCAAACCGCAAAAGAGTTCTCACTTCTGGTTTAACAAATCATTATAGAGGTATAAGCCCTGCGGACTGGTCGTACCAGTTAGTTGACTGATCCGTACTTTTCATTGGCTAGCGACACAAAGTATACAAGACGTCAAAACGACAGCAAATAACAAAATCAGCCAACGTGGGTGACACAGCGCACGAGATCTATATTGGAGAAGGATTTTTTAAAAAAAAGATTACTTATGAAGTAGAACATATTGTGTGTACTGCATATATCTGTACTGCCTGTATGTGTACTGCATGTATGTGTACTCCATATATGTGTACTGCCTGTATGTGTACTGCCTGTATCTGTACTGCCTGTATCTGTACTGCATGTATGTGTACTGCTTGTATCTGTACTGCATGTATGTGTACTGCTTGTATCTGTACTGCGTGTATGTGTACTGCCTGTATGTGTACTGCATGTATGTGTACTGCATGTATGTGTACTCCATATATGTGTACTGCCTGTATGTGTGCTGCATGTATGTGTACTGCCTGTATGTGTACTGCATGTATGTGTACTGGGTGTATGTGTACTGCTTGTATCTGTACTGCATGTATGTGTACTGCGTGTGTGTACTGCCTGTATGTGTACTGCGTGTATGTGTACTGCCTGTATGTGTACTACATGTATGTGTACTGCATGTATGTGTACTGCCTGTATGTGTACCGCCTGTATGTGTACTGCCTGTATGTGTACTGCGTGTATGTGTATAAACTAGCGATGCTGAGTTACATCCCATTGTATGCAAATGGAGACTCAGTAACACCGTAGGTCTTAACTTCTATTTTAAAGGGAGATAACTTGTGTAGCAACATCTCTTCAGAAGTTGAAGGCTGATTGACAATGCATGTTCTAGAACTAACGTGGAGTACCG
Source organism: Meghimatium bilineatum (assembly GCA_034231615.1). Lineage (NCBI taxonomy): Eukaryota > Metazoa > Mollusca > Gastropoda > Stylommatophora > Philomycidae > Meghimatium > Meghimatium bilineatum. The sequence goes on from CM067316.1 coordinate 46,710,315, forward strand.
AGTCTACTGATGCTATTCGTCTGATGTAAGATGGTGATCGATTTGACTGTCCAGCCCGTGAAGTACTTGCTGCAGGAACTGATGAAGATGGTCTCTGAACGGGTGGATCGCATATGCAGTGGAAACAAAACTTCAAACACGACATTTCTGGGTCAGGTTTTTGTGTATACCCTGGAAATACAGGACTGTCTACTATCGGATTAGGGCTTGTCAAAGGCGTTGGATGTTTAATTCCAAGAATAATTTGAAATCCACATATAATTTTCCACCTGAGTTCTCTTCTGACTAACAGGTAAACCCAAGGGTCCAGAATGGGGTTGAATGATGCTAACCGGATCATAAGCAGGTACCATGTGTTTATGTTGATATATTTAATCATGTCTGTCTGGCATACGATTGTGAACACCTGTAGAGAAAAAAGAGACACTTGATTACTTGAACTAAATACAGTACAAATAAGTTGTTTTGTAGAATAATGATGCATAACAATTAATATTAGTATGTGTTTTCTTCAGTTATGAGTAAGCAAGCAATATTTATGTTCTTCCACCCACTCTGTGATGATTCCGCCAACAACCAACATTTCTCTGCTTACACCCACTCTGTCATGAATCATCAATTGAACAGAATAAGGTGCTTTCGTTGAAGACAAATGTATAAACAAGAAAATAATGTCTAAATGCACTTTCTGCAGAAAATGTAGAGCATTCGTTGATAGAGTGATCTTGTTCCTTTTTTCTTTCATGTAAAAGAATGATAGTAATTATATAATAAATACACACGAATATATATATATATATACAGAATGAGGGAGAGAGAGAATCATCTTTCATTAAATGAGTTATGGTAAGCCGATCACAAGAAGCTGAATGTGAACCAACAAAAAAAAAAGACTCGAGGATGATCGTGAAAGGTCAACTCTTCAAAGCCAGCAAACAACTAATCAGCTAAGGAACGAAAAACTTAATTGCTGTGAAAAACTAGATCCTGTTCATAAGAATCAAGGCAGCGACATTCTTCTGACAGATGATACTAGATACAGTCCTCATATAAAAGTGCTAACTTTGGTATCTATCCGCATTAGCTCAGCTTCTTGCGCGCGCGACATTCGAGCATATTTTGATTACGAAGTTTCTGTGTTCGATCCCACAGATAGTTGGGCTTGATTTTTCATGAACAAGTATACAAAATAACAACAAAATTGTTGATACATTATCAATTATAACATTCGTGTCCGTGTTTCATGGTTTTTGTTGTATTTGTGTTGAATACTGTGTATTCATCAAATCACGTGTCTACATATGTCTGTATAATTCTGTTATTATCTGTAGGGGTCTAATTGATTCTATGAGTATGCTGCGAAAAAAAATTAAGTCTATCTACGCAATAGCATGCTTGATATATATATATATATACACGCAGACACCAACAGAATACACCACCAATCTCTTGAATGGATACCTACAGGCAAAAGAGCAAGGGGTAGACCAAAAGAAACACTTAGAAGAACAATACTTAGAGAAAGTAAAACAACCAATATTCATACTATTCAAGAACTGCACAGAATAGCTTTGAACAGACAGAATTGAAGAGATCTGCCCTATGCGTTAACTTCAGCGCAAAAGGAAAATGAAATGAATATATATATATATATATATATATATATATATATATATATATATATATATATATATATATATATATATATATTCTCACTCGAACCACACGGTATTACTTATAGTACCGTATATAGACTTTGTTAGTACATAAATATTTTGTCGGCCCGGACATAATTGCCACAAGGAACGTCACTATATATATATATATATATATATATATATATATAATAAATATATATATATATAAAGAAATTAAAGAGTAACTTTCTCTGTACCTTATACATTCCTAGACTATTTCTCCAATACCGATACAATTGTGCACAGTTACGTCCTTGGGGACGTCTCGAAAACCGAGAAGACATTTTACAATTTCTTCAGTAGAATAGTTTAAGGCGACGATCAATGTTCGAAATAGCCCGTTGTACTGTCTGTGTATGTTGGTCGATTGTTTCCTGATAACATTTGATTGGTTAACCCATTTCTATTCGATATTGTTAAAACTCTATTTAACAATAACAGAGAATTGGGAAATGCAGAAATATGGTGGGATGACATGCCATCGGCCATATGATTATTGAAAGAAAATAAATCACCAGGGGTTAATTATATTCCAGCGGAACTCATAAAACATGCATGAGAGGAGTTGATCACAGTTATGACAGCCAGAAAATGTGGACTAGTAAAATATGGCCTAGAAAATTAATACAATTGTTAGTGATACTACTTCCTAAGAAAGACAACCTGATAGTCTGCAAGAATTGCATAACTTTTAGTCTAATCCGTCAATTACCTTGAAATGTCATGCTAAAGATCATTATTAATAAAATAGAAGCTAAATCAGAGAAATTGTTAGCAGAAGAAGAAGCTGGTTTCCGAAAAAACAGGAAGCATCGCAGAACTCATTTTAAACCTCAAAATATTGAAAGAAAAATATTAAAATAATCAACGCGTATTGTTTCAAAATATGAGTAATTTCACAAAAAGTATTTAATCGTGTGTGGTACCAAAGTCTACAGCAGATAATGAGACAACATAACTCTGACACAAACATAAATTATTGAACCGCTATAATGAACATGGCAGATGCCCTTGTTCCTGTATTTTTCTTCTCTTTCTGACCCTCTAACAACATGGATGTTTTAACGACATGGATGTTCTGAACCTTCTAACGACATGACCCCCCCCCCCCCCCACCAGCTTTCGTGATACGTCGTTGCTCACTATGAATCATACATCAGTGTAAAAACATTTTGCAAACATTATCCACAAAACATATGAAACCTATTTGTGTCTCATTTTCTAATTGTTGGCTTAATTG